>CM065123.1:975000-977500 GCA_033026305.1 Cirrhinus molitorella | reverse complement strand
TAAAAATTTAAATAATAAAGTTAATATGTGACCCTGGAGCACAAAACCAGTCTTAAGTCGCTGGGGTATATTTGTAGCAATAGCCAAAAATACATTGAATGGGTCAGAATTATAGATTTTTCTTTTATACCAAAAATCATTAGGATATTGAGTAAAGATCATGTTCCATGAAGATATTTCGTAAATTTCCTACTGTAAATATAACAAAACTTAATTTTTGTTTAGTAATATGCATTGCTAAGAACTTCATTTGGACAACTTTAAAGGCGATTTTCTCAGTATTTTGATTTTTTTGCACCCTCAGATTGCAGATTTTCAAATAGTTGCATCTCAGCCAAATATTTTCCTATCATAACAAACCATACATCAATGGAAAGCTTATTTATTCAACTTTCAGAATTTGTATAAATCTCATTCTTGTTTAAATTTTTTATGACTGGTTTTGTGGTTCAGGGTCACATATAATAATAATAATAATAATAATAATAATAATAATAATAATATTTTTATAAAATAATCTCCTAATACAACAGAAATAAGAAAGATACACTTTAGTTTTTCAAATTGTAAGCTGTTATTAAATAATACGCCAATGAAATTGAAAGCAAATCTAAAATGAATACTACTTATTGCTAAAGAAACAAATAAACAGTTATTATTTAAAGTGTAACACTGCTGCGCATGTGACAGCGTTCTTATATAAGAGCTTTGAGCTTTGTGACACAGACCCATCTCTGGCAAACCTAAATATCACAGCCTCCTTTTTTACTAAATGCCTCCGTATTACAAGCAAATTACTAGTGCGGTGCGAAGACGCCAGCGAGGAACAAAGATGGGCAGCCGTAATTATATCGGCGCGTGTGCCGCATGTCAATGGGGCCGTCTTCCTTTCCGGAGGGCGATCCCCCGGGCCCCCGGGCATCCAAACGATGGCCAAATTATTTTGTGCTCGGTTGCGTCACGACACAATTATCATATTTACCGCGGCCGCATTATGACAACAGCGCCGTTTACACCTGTCTCCGGGAGAAAGCCGAGGTTTGCGCTCTCTAATTTAGCAAATGTACAGTATGCATATGAGCTGGCAGGGAGTTAAATTAGGTCAGGACTGGAATACATCAATAGCAACCCATATGTGCAACATCTCCCCCTCTCTTTCTTTCTCTCCCTCTCTCTGTTCTCGTCTTCGCTCAGAAGCGCGCCGATGTGGCAGCCTGACGACTGCAGAAGTGTGATATGTGCAAATCACATTTGCAGATGAGCTTGAAACTCTTTTAAATATTCAGATATCAGACATCCAAAGCAGCAAGCCGCTACTTAAGACTCCATCCCGGCGAGAGACCGGATCCCCTGCTCATTAAGGGAGCGCTCGCTCGGTTTACACTTGAAATGTTTCGCACCCAAATGTACAGCCGAGGAAAAACATCAGCCTTATCGCCGATAACAATGCAAATTGTCAAAAGCCGGCGGAAGATTTTCGGGCCCCGGAATGCAAAGTCGCTCTTTTTTTTGTGGCTCTTTTCTTCTTATTCTGTCTCTTTTTCATCTGGCGTTTCTGCCGCTTATGGGTGCGTTCCAATTCTTTTCTCAGGCTCCCGAAAGGAGTCACGCGGAGAAAGGTACGGCTGCCACGAGACGCGGGGAACACGTGCGTCCGCTTTCTGCCGATCGAGCGTCAAATGTGGCACAGCGGGGGACTCGGACACATCCGAACACATCAACCGGACATTAAGGGAGACTCTATGGAGTCAATGTAATGCCACATATATATGCAAAAAAAAAACAAAAGTTTTGCAAAAGAAAAAAAAATGTTTTGTAAAAGAAAAAAAATGTTTTGCAAAAGAAAAAAAAAAGCTTTGCAAAAGAAAAAAAAATGTTTTGTAAAAGAAAAAAAAATGTTTTGCAAAAGAAAAAAAATGTTTTGCAAAAGAAAAAAAAAGCTTTGCAAAAGAAAAAAAAAATTTTTGCAAAAGAAAAAAAAAGCTTTGCAAAAGAAAAAAAAATTTGCAAAAGAAAAAAAATGTTTTGCAAAAGAAAAAAAAATGTTTTGCAAAAGAAAAAAAATGTTTTGCAAAAGAAAAAAAAAAGCTTTGCAAAAGAAAAAAAAAATTTTGCAAAAGAAAAAAAAGCTTTGCAAAAGAAAAAAAAATGTTTTGCAAAAGAAAAAAAAATGTTTTGTAAAAGAAAAAAAAATGTTTTGCAAAAGAAAAAAAAGCTTTGCAAAAGAAAAAAAATGTTTTGCAAAAGAAAAAAATGTTTTGCAAAAGAAAAAAAAAGCTTTGCAAAAGAAAAAAAAATTGCAAAAGAAAAAAAAAAGTTTTGCAAAAGAAAAAAAAAGTTTTGCAAAAGAAAAAAAAAATGTTTTGCAAAAGAAAAAAAAAGCTTTGCAAAAGAAAAAAAAAGCTTTGCAAAAGAAAAAAAAAAGCTTTGCAAAAGAAAAAAAAGCTTTGCAAAAGAAAAAAATGTTTTGCAAAAGAAAAAAAAATGTTTTGTAAAAGAA
>CM065123.1:960000-970000 GCA_033026305.1 Cirrhinus molitorella | reverse complement strand
CCGAACGCCTGCCTCAGAACTTTGCAAAACAAGCATTTACTTTAGTGCACTTTCCTTTCGGTGCATGAATAAACACGAAATGCAAAACAGTCCGAGCAGCCTTTAGATGCAAAACTAAGCGTGTCATGTGTCACGCCTAGCTAGGCGCTTCTCCCTCGCGTCGGATTCGCTTCGGAGCGACCGTGAATGTTGACTCTAAATGAAAATGCATAACCTTTGCCGAGAAGCCGACCGTTTTTTTTATTGAAGCGCACAAAAACCGATGAAAGCGTCAGGCGGTGGGCGGGTGAAAGCGCGGCCTCGCGCTCGCTTTAAAAGAAACTCCGGTGCGGAGGTGAGGGGCGCGCTCTTTCTCTCTCCCCGCTCAAGACTTGCTGCCAGGACATATCTTTTGTCTTCCATTATCTTTATTTTCTTATTATTTAAAATGGCCGGATTTCCCCCCCCTCTCCTTTGCTCCAGCGGTCTTTTTTGATATCCATTTAGATTGGAGCTTCATTAAAAAAAGCTCAGACAATAGAGTGACTTCTAATTAAGAGCAGCAGCATCTGGCCTCTGGCACTGTATCCCAGTGTTCCATCTCTTCTGCTGGGGAGAATTCATTTGTTTCTTAATTAAGAAAAACACCAATAGCGTGAAAAATCTGCTTGTGTTACCTGAATCCTAATTAGTTAAATAGTGAGGGGGAAAAACGCATTCCAGTAGCCCTAGAAATGAACTCGGCGCTGATAAAAGAAGAACTAGCCTCGCATAAATCCAAGTGCGCAAGACAATATGCAAACTATCTTCAAAGAAATCAAATTGCCGGGATGTTTTCATTTGCATGCATTAACCATTAACATAATGAGGGGAAGTGACACCGGACCCGGATCGCGCGTCTGCTCGGATTGATAACTCCCACGTCTGCAAATAGTCTTTCCCGGATCGTGCGCGCGCAAACGAATCAACCGAGGGTCTGCGGACGTGCACTTATCAATCCTTTGGCCGTTTTCAAACCCAAACCCGCTTTTCCTCCTTGCTGCGTGCAACTGCGGCCGATCAGCCTCTCAGGTCAAATGATTCAATTAAGTGTCTGTTTATGGCTGATACCAAAGCTGGGTGTCGTCTTCACTTATCACCTTTTTTGCAGATCGGTGTTCTCCCAGAATGCCACAGGAGAGATTGCTGGGGCTGTAATTAAAATGGCACGCAGACAAATTTGACGTAGGGGCTAACAAGCGGGAGACGAAGCTGACGCGGAGCGGCGGGGAGAAAGGAAGCGCTTTTCCAAACGCTCTTAGCCAATTAGGGGAAAAAGAGCAGGTTTGAGGTTGAACCGTTGGCTCTTCGCGATGTCAACACGCGATCCTTTAGTTTAAATAGTTTAATACCTATTTAAGAAGGTCAGGGACTTTTGATAACGCCCAGAGCGCTTGAGAATCAGAGTTGCGACGCTTCATGGAGCTCTCAATAGATCCAAACAACTTTGCGCTGTCAGGGTGTTTGAATGGGTTTAACCCTTTAGCTGTCACTCCCGTTTTTGAACACAGATGTGAAAACGCAGTACTTAAAGTTGATTTTTTTTCACAATTCCTGAACAAAAACATTTTGTGATATGATTTTGATGCACATTTTCCATCATAGTGCAATGTCTGATTTTAAAATGATTTTCAAAGGATGAATTTTGAGATTTTAATTATTTTTTCCCCAACGGTGACAATTAAGGGGTTAAGTAAGATAGACAGCTGTTTCACTATATTTGCATCAATTTCGAGTAATTATTGAGACATAATGTGCATTGATTGTGTATTGATGGCTGCTCTGAATACGTTTAACAATCACATTTTATTCTATTTTAATAGAATAAAATATTTTATTAATATTTTCTCATGTTCTTTGACAGTCAAATGTTAGTCTACCAAACACCTTAAGTGTAACTTTTATTCAATTAAATAATTGTAAAATATAGTTCAGCTCTATTTAGTTCATATTTTGAGGATTTTTTCTTCCAAATCATGTGATCCTGACCATTTAACATTTTCTAATATAGCACTTATATTACAGTTTAGGGTTAACCCTTTAGCTGTCACTCCCGTTTTTGAACACAGATGTGAAAACGCAGTACTTAAAGTTGTTTTTTTTTTACAATTCCTGAACAAAAACATTTTGTGATATGATTTTGATGCACATTTTCCATCATAGTGCAATGTCTGATTTTAAAATGATTTTCAAAGGATGAATTTTGAGATTTTAATTATTTTTTCCCACAGGTGGGGCGGTGACAATTAAGGGGTTAAGTAAGATAGACAGCTGTTTCACTATATTTGCATCCATTTCGAGTAATTATTAAGACATAATGTGCATTGATTGTGTATTGATGGCTGCTCTGAATACGTTTTGCAATCACATTTTATTCTGGGGAGTGATAAAGAGACAGCATTAATATTTTCTCATGCTCTTTGACAGTCAAATGTTAATCTACCAAACACCTTAAGTGTAACTTTTATTCAATTAAATAATTGTAAAATATAGTTCAGCTCTATTTAGTTCATATTTTGAGGATTTTTTTCGACCAAATAATGTGTGCAATAATAATCCTGACCGTTTAACATTTTCTAATATAGCACTTATATTACAGTTTAGGGTTAACCCTTTAGCTGTCACTCCCGTTTTTGAACACAGATGTGAAAACGCAGTACTTAAAGTTGATTTTGTTTCACAATTCCTGAACAAAAACATTTTGTGATATGATTTTGATGCACATTTTCCATCATAGTGCAATGTCTGATTTTAAAATGATTTTCAAAGGATGAATTTTGAGATTTTAAGTTTTCAAGTGATCTATAATTTCTTATGATTTCTAAAGCGTGTTAGAGAAAAAGGCAATGAAGAAAGCATTTTTGTGACAAAACTCCTGTTATGAAGTAGATTTATGAGGTGCACTCTTGTTATAAATTAATCTATTACTTTTTCTACATAATATGTAACACAAAAAAATTGTAAAATATCTATTTAGAAGCCTTAGACCTTTCCACGATATAAAGTTTGTCATGATTCAATTAGGATTTATTTGTAAAATGGTGAAGTAAGCGTCCCACAGGTGGGATGGTGACAGTGAAGGGGTTAATTTAACATGAAATGGTTAAATCGAAACCTATAAAAAAATGTGTTTGATGTCCAAATGCACATTCAAATGTATTTAAATCCTTAATTGTCACCGTCCCACCTGTGGGATGCCTACGTTTATTCATCATTTTACAAATAAATCCTAATTTGTCATTGCCTTCTTCATTCTCTATAATGCTTTAGAAATCATAAAAAATTATATATCACTTGAAAACATAAAATCTCAAAATTCATCCTTTGAAGGCCGTTTTAAAATCAGACATTGCACTATGATGGAAAATGTGCATCAAAATCATATCACAAAATGTTTTTGTTCATGAAATGTAAAAAAAAAGTAAGTTTAAATACTGCATTTGCACATCTGTGTTCAAAAATGGGAGTGACAGCTAAAGGGTTAACCCTAAATACTACACTAACTGTAATATAAGTTTAATATAAGTAATATATTAGAAAACGTTAATTCACTTTCTTTTTTTTTTACATGAAATGGTTAAATCGAAACCTATAAAAATGCCTGTTTGATGTCCAAATGCACATTCAAATGTATTTAACCCCTTAATTGTCACCGTCCCACCTGTGGGATGCTTAAGTTTATTCATCATTTTACAAATAAATCCTAATTTAATCACGACAAAATCATGTATCTAATCTAATCATGTTTTTGTTCATGAAATGTAAAAAAGTTACGTTTAAATACTGCATTTTCACGTCTATGTTCAAAAATTGGAGTGACCGCTAAAGGGTTAACCCTAAATACTAGACTAACTATAATATATTAGAAAATGTTAATTCACTTTTTTTTTATTTAACATGAAACGGTTAAATCGAAACCTATAAAAAATGTGTGTTTGATGTCCAAATGCACATTCAAATGTATTTAATCCTAAACACTACACTATTATATATTAGAAAATGTTATCTTTTGATCCGAATGTGTTTTTGAGGCCGAAAGGATATCAAAAAGCGATAAACATTTAGGTCTTTCACACCTACTAAAAGCAAGTTCCCTACTAGAACAGCCAAATACTTCTACTTATCCTCTAAAAATGATCGTAATCCTCCTGCGGTTCATCCGTGCGCTGCCTCATTCATAGACCTGCTTGTTTATTTCTATCTGCAGAGATTAGAGCTGCAGATCAGCTAGTGCCGAAACACGAGTCGCCATCAAAGACGGAGAGGATAATGTCAGTCTTTCTCTTCTTTCTATCCTCCGCTTCTGAAGACGACGGAAGAGTATTAGAACAATGGGAATGAGAACGCTCCATAGAGCGTGACAACAACAGCAGCCCTTCCTGAGGGACCCAGCACACGTTATAAAAGGAAAAACATGAGGCATATTAAGCTTGTACAGATCACATGTTAACAGTTAGACGTCTTTTGATCACAATGATCTGATAAAACAATCGCTTGTATTTGTGAGCACTGTATACAGTAAGCTCATTAGAGCTTATTCTTTTATTTTTCCCTATTTTTTTCCACCCACTTAATACAGCTAGTTTCTGAGAAACTATTCTTTACAGATATGTAACAAAAAAAATTTAGAATTCTAGAACTCTATTCAAAATCAATGTTTTGAATAAAAGTTTTTGAACAGTAAGATTTTTATTTATTTTTTTTTTATAAAGAAGTCTCTTCTGCTTCCCAAGCTTGCATTTATTTGATCCAAAGTACAGCAAAAAACACTACAATTTTGAAATATTTTTATATTAAAAAAAAAAAAAACATTTAATAGCATTTATTATTATTATTATTATTATTATTATTATTATTATTATAATAATGTTGAAAACAGCAAAGTAGAATTTTATTCAGGTTTCTTTTTTTGAGAAACTATTCTTTCTGGATGTTTAACAAACATTTTTAGAGTTTTAGAATTCTATTCAAAATCAATGTTTTGAATAAAAGTTTTTGAACAATAAGATCTAGATTTTATTTTATTTTTTTTTTGTTTAAGAAGTCTCTTCTGCTTCCCAAGCTTGCATTTATTTGATCCAAAGTACAGCAAAAACACTACAATTTTGAAATATTTTTATATAAAAAAAAAAAAACATTTAATAGCATTTATTATTATTATTATTATTATTATTATTATTATTATTATAATAATGTTGAAAACAGCAAAGTAGAATTTTATTCAGGTTTCTTTTTTTGAGAAACTATTCTTTCTGGATGTTTAACAAACATTTTTAGAATTTTAGAATTCTATTCAAAATCAATGTTTTGAATAAAAGTTTTTGAACAGTAAGATTTTTATTTATTTTTTTTTTATAAAGAAGTCTCTTCTGCTTCCCAAGCTTGCATTTATTTGATCCAAAGTACAGCAAAAAACACTACAATTTTGAAATATTTTTATATTAAAAAAAAAAAACATTTAATAGCATTTATTATTATTATTATTATTATTATTATTATTATTATTATTATTATTATTATTATTATTATGATGTTGAAAACAGCAAAGTAGAATTTTATTCAGGTTTCTTTTTTTGAGAAACTATTTTTTCTGGATGTTTAACAAACATTTTTAGAATTTTAGAATTCTATTCAAAATCAATGTTTTGAATAAAAGTTTTTGAACAATAAGATCTAGATTTTATTTTATTTATTTTTTTTTAAAAGTCTCTTCTGCTTCCCAAGCTTGCATTTATTTGATCCAAAGTACAGCAAAAACACTACAATTTTTATATATATATAAAAAAAAAACATTTAATAGCATTTATTATTATTATTATTATTATTATTATTATTATTATTATTATTATTATTATTATGATGTTGAAAACAGCAAAGTCGAATTTTATTCAGGTTTCTTTTTTTAAGAAACTATTCTTTCTGGATATTTAACAAACATTTTTAGAATTCTAGAACTCTATTCAAAATCAATGTTTTGAATAAAAGTTTTTGAACAGTAAGATTTTTATTTTGTATTTTTTTTTTATAAAGAAGTCTCTTCTGCTTCCCAAGCTTGCATTTATTTGATCCAAAGTACAGCAAAAGCACTACAATTTTGAAATATTTTTATATTTAAAAAAAAAAAATTAATAGCATTATTATTATTATTATTATTATTATTATTATTATGAACAGTAAGTTTTGTAATGTTTTTTTTTTTTAAAGTCTCTTCTACTTCCCAAGTCTGTATTTATTTGATCCAAAAGTACACTAAAATTTAGAAATATTTTTACTATTTTAAATAACTGGTTTCTATTTGAATATATTTTAAAAATATAATTTATTCCTGCGATTTCAAAGCTGAATTTTTACTCCAGGCAAATGATCCTTCAGAAATCATTCTAATATTCTGATTTGCTGCTTAAAATATATTTCATAGTATTATTATTATTATTATTATTATGTTGAAAACAGCAAAGTAGAATTTTATCCAGGTTTCCAGGATATTTAACAAGCATTTTTAGAATTGTAGAACTCTATTCAAAATCAATGTTTTGAATAAAAGTTTTTGAACAATAAGATGTTTTTTTTTTTTTTTTAAGAACTTCCCAAGCCTGTATTTATTTGATCCAAAAGTACACTAAAATTTTGCAATATTTTTACTATTTTAAATAACTGTTTTTTTTCTTTCTTTCTTTTTTTTTTTTTTTTGAGCAGCAAATATTAGAAAAGAATATTAGAATGATTTCTGAAGGATCATGTGACTGGAGAAATGATGCTAAAAATTCAGCTTTGAAATGACAAGAATAAATTATATTTTTAAATATATTCAAATAGAAAACAGTTATTTTAAACCGTAAAAATATTTCAAAATTGTGCTGTTTTTACTGTACCATGGATCAAATAAACAAAGGTTTAAGTCAGCAAACACATAAAAAATATTACTGTTTAAAAATATATAAAATCTATTAATATTTAGTAACTTGTATAAAGCGAAACAACCACGGTAGGATGCTAATAATCTCTAATAATGGCCCAAAATCTGAAATTAATATGCCTGCTTGATATATGATCTCAAGCTATTATGAAAAACACAAAACTTTTACTTATAAAACTCTAACATTAATCCTGCCTTGCAAATGCTGACAGTTCCTTCAGGACATGCAAATCTAGTTGGAGAAATGAAGATATAATATTTATCATCCGAACAATTGCGACAGAACACACAGACATGTTCTAAACATCTTTAATCTAAATGTTTAATAACCATCTTTCTGAAGGATTAGCTCATAAGTGGCACGTCAAAGGGAAATATGTCCCCGCGTGATTATTCAGGGCTGCAGATATTCAGATTAAATGCGCTTTTGTTAGCGATATGCATTCATTATTCAATGCAGTCAACCTTCAGAGTCTTTAGACGGAAACACACTGAAGAAAATCCTCATGAAAGAAGGGAAAAAAACACCTCGGAAATCACTGACACTGTTGACTTCAGAAGAAAAAAAAGTTTTTTCTCTCTTTTTTTTGTGAAGGAGCCTAATTATTTATCCAGTAGGTGCTTTATGGCTCTCATTAGTTTCTAGCGTACATTAAAAGGCTGAAGTCAATGCTCATCTGCCGCTGATAACAAGCCTAGAGAACGGCGGCGCTCCGAAAACACGGGATAACGGCATTAAAAAAGCTCTCTGTGCACAAAATCCGCAAAGATGCATGCCTTGAAGACAATGCTCTGAATTTGAGGTTGCGTCGCTTAATGCCAAGCGGGTCTCAAGGATCAAATAGTGGCAGAAAAGAGGAAAACAGAGCAGGTGAAGGCAACAGACTTAACTTTCTTAACTTTTCTGGTACAAAAATAGTAGGTTATAGTTAGTACAGCTTTTTATATTTTTATTCTTGTTGTGTTCTGAGTTGCGTTCCACCTTTAAATTTAAATTTAAATTAAAAATTAAAAATTAAAAATTAAAAATTCCACCTTTTTAAATTTAAAGGATTTGCTCTGAAATGAGCAGAAATAATATGTTTATTAATCAATATGTTTGGCTGACTGCATTTTACAATAAAAACACTGTACTCAACTGTTTTAGATAATAATAATAATAATAATAATAATAATAATAATAATAATAATAATAATAATAATAATAATAATAATAATTTACATAAAAAAATAATAATTTAAAATAATATAATACAATATAATATAATACAATATAATATAATATAATATAATATAATATAATATAATATAATATAATATAATATAACAATTAAAAGCCTTACTGTTCAAAAACTGTTCTTACTGGGGTTTTTTTTTTTTGTTAGTTTTTTTTTTTTTTTTTTGGTGATACACCAAAACTTATGCAATAATTATTATTTTATTTTATTTTATTTTATTTTATTTATTATTATTATTTATTTATTTTTTTGCTTTTGTGATGAATTGTCTTTTTATACGCACAACATTTTATCGGTAAAAGGCCAGTAAGATGAAAACAGGGAGACAGCAAATTTTGTAAATTGGACGAAAGAGGGTTTTGTTTTTTGTTTTGTTTTGTTTTTACGCATGTTCTCTTTGTCGATAACAAATTTTTAAACAAATATATACATTTTTAAATAAATAATAATACATTTTTTACATTTTTAATTTTTTTTACATTTTTAAATTTTTTAATTTAAACTCCACCTTTTTAAATTTAAAGGATTTGCTCTGAAATGAGCGGAAATAAGCATGTTTTGTTCAATATGTTTGGCTGACTGTATTTTATTGTGACAATGAAGCTGCGTTGTGGAGTTAGTAATTCACTTGATTTTTTTCCCCCTTAAAGTGCAACTTAAAATAGCCTCCTTCATTTGTGGTCATATAAGAGTAAGACATTATTCAAAATATTATTAAATACTATTCAAAAGATTTATTTTAATTGTGTACATTCACAATAAAAAAAACATTGTTTTTTGTTTTCCAAATAAAGGAAAATAACAGTATGCTTTCTCAAAAGCGCATCAGAAAAACTAAACGAAATTGTGCATTTATATACTGTTTATCTTTCGTTTTGCTAATTCATGATTTATCTAGAAAACATTTTTTTATATATATATATATATATATATATATATATATATATATATATATTTATATATATTATATATTATATATAATATATATATATATATATATATATATATATATATTATATAGTTTTGCTTCAAATGGATAAAGAATAGGCAAACAAATACTATAGCGTTCAAATACTGGCTTTTGAATGCTATAGTGTATACTGTTACAAAAGCTTTTTTATTTCAGATAAATGCAGATTTTTGGATTTTTCTACTCATAAATGAATCCTTAAATAATAATAATAATAATAATAATAATAATAATAATAATAATAATAATAATAATAATAATAATAATAATAATAATAATAATAATAATAACAACAACAACAACAACAATAATAAATAAATAAATATATATACACACACACACACACACACACTTTTTTTGCTGTATTTTGGATCAAATAAATGCAGGCTTGGTGAGCAGAAGTGACTTCTTCAAAAAAAAAAAAAAATAATAATAATAATAATAATAAATTAAAATATAATAATATTAATATAATATAATAATTAAAAGTATTACTGTTCAAAACACCTCAAGGGCATTTTTTGTTATTTTTTTGCGATACTTTTTTTTTTTTTTTTTTGGCGATACACCAAAACTTATGCAACAATTAGTTTTTTGTTTTTGTGATGAATTGTCTTTATATACAGTTTCATGCATCTTTGCGGATTTTATAACATTTTATCTGTAAAAGGCCAGTAGGATAAAAAAACATATATATATATATATATATATATATATATATATATATATTTTTTTTTTTTTTTTTTTTTTTTTATGCATGTTCTCTTTGTCAATAACAACACATTTTCGCGATCCATGGGCTTATGTGAGAGCTCCAGAAGGTTTGCAGAACAGATTTCGATGTAAATTAGAGGAAAA
>CM065123.1:812500-957500 GCA_033026305.1 Cirrhinus molitorella | reverse complement strand
CCAGCCTTGTACACTATTATTGATAAAAAAAAGCTGGTCAATATACATCATCTGGCTGAAAGGATTATATTCTTATCTAAAATGATATTCAATAAAGTATGACCACAGAAACACGACTGGAGTGCCTCCTGGTCCGGAAAAAAGGAAACGTTTTATTGGAATTAAGATCGGTGTCGAGATTAAGAGGAGAAACAGCAGTGTGATTCCTGTTGAAGCCGATATTGCACTTTGTGTTATTATTTTTTTCCTGGTTTCGGAGAACAGCACCTGTGCTCCCGGAAGAGCCTGCAAAAGCTTTTAGCAACAGACCTGCGATGCGCAGATCAGCAGCCTTTAAAAAAACGTGTTGGACACTTAAAAATGAGCCAATCTAAATGCCATCTGCATAAAACCAACTTTGCTTTTCTGATTTTTGCAATGACTTTTAACCAGCTGGTGTCATGCACTGCGTCTGAATCTGTGTAGCTGCTACAAAGCATGCAAAAAGCAGTGTGTCAAATGTCTAAGAATACTTAGTATTCATGATACAGTAGGTGAACAATACTGTATGACCTACCCAATGACCTACAACATCCGCCGGGGATCAGAGACACACTTTAATATCCCACACTGGGAAAAAAAAAATGTCTTTTCAAAGTTGTACATAAAACAAAGATTACTGGAGTAAGTTTAAAAGAAAACGCTGTTTTAGTTTCTCTACTTTTAAAATGTTTCAGTGTTACACAACTGCTTTCACACCAATATTTGTGCACAATTGCATGTCAGACAAGCAAAAATAATATAATGTAATGCAAATTTGAGGTTCTGGCTTTAGATGTTTAAGAAATATTATAAATGTAATAATATACTATAATATAATATATACAATATAATAAAAATGAATAAGTTGAATATAAATTAAATATAATAATATTATTAATAATATATTTATATATTATGTATAACATATTACAATAGTCTGGTAAAGTATAGCATAATATAATATAATATAATATAATGCACAATATTATACATTAAAATATTACTATTATATATGCAAAATATACAATTATAATATAGTATATTATGTATAATATAATATAATAAAATTTTCCTTCTCTGGTAAATTTCTGATATTTAGTATCATATTTAGTATAATTTATAATATAAATGTAATAATATAAATGTAGTAATAATAATAATAATAATAATAATAATAATAATAATAATAATAATAATAATAAATTTATATATTATGTATAACATATTACAAATATAATATAGCATAATATAACAAAATATAATAAAATATAATATAACAGAATATAATATAATGCAAATTTGAGTCTGGTAAATTACAGCATAATATAATAAAATATAACATAATATAATATAATATAATGCACAATATTATATACTATAATATTATACATGCAAAATATATAATAAAATTATATTATTATATATTATGCATAATCTAATATATTATTTAGCTTCTCTGGTAGATTTCAGATATTTAAATGTGATTGACATTTTAAGGTGAATATGAATATAAATTTAATATAATAATAATAATAATAATAATAATAATAATAATAATATGTTTATATATTATGTATAGCATAATATAATATAATATAATATAATATATTAACATTTTGCTTCTTCTGAAAATTGCAGATATTAAATGTAATGACATTTTATGCTGAATATAAATTAAATGTTATAATAATATAATATAATATAATATAATATAATATAATATAATATAATATATAGCTTCCCTGGTAAATTGCAGATATTAAATGTAATGACATTTTATGCTGAATATAAATTAAATGTTATAATAATATAATATAATATAATATAATATAATATAATATAATATAATATAATATAATATAATATAATATATAGCTTTTCTTTAAAAATGAATAAATAAATAAATAAATAAATAAATAAATAAATAAATAAATAAATAAATAAATACACACTGACCTCTGTTTTATCTTTTTAAAGCAAAGTTTATATTGCAGCAATTCGGTCTCTTTAGAATAAATCAGTCGTGTTATAGAATTTCTCATCTATAAGTGACTTTGAATAAAATCATTAGCTAAATGAATAATTGCAGATTCACAAAAAGTACAAACTCTCGTGCTCCTGCATCATTTTCCATGAGCGAGGCGTGACAGTGTCTGCAGTCATTTTCTTAAAGCAGACTGGACAGCATGCGCTCATTTGCGCTGCCTAATTAAGCGAATCTCCTCCCCTTTGTTCCGCCCACCAATTACAAAGAGCTCATTTGCATACCTGGGGGACACTTGTAGGAGGAAACTCAAATGAAGCTCTCGAACTCATTCAAAGCTCAACGTCCCGTTGGTCAGCGCTTAAAATAAAACAGATGTTTGTTGTTAAGCCCTGTGGTGTTAACCTAATTCTGCTCTTCTCCTAATTGAACGCTCTTTAAATACCATCCCAATCTGACATGATACTTGCTTTCAGCAGTAAGTGACAAACTTAGACTGCGTTCGAAACGGAAAACTAGTGAACCACTTGCCGTTTCCACATGCTTCAAAACATAACATCAAACATTATTATTAGTCACATGACCTCATTAGGTTTTTATGTCACATTCAACAAGTAAAATATAGGTTTGGGTTTCTAACTCAGTTTCAGAATGCAGAATGTCTTTTGGCAGTCTGATTAAATAATGGTTTAACACAATGATTAAATGTTAAAATTGCAGCTGATACATCTGGTTTATTCATCTCACTGGAAATGGAAAGTCTAGTTTAGTGCACTGCACTGTGGGGTACATTCATATCTTATAAAGTGTGCTCTGTGTGCTGGATATTTTGGCAAATATAGCAGAGCTTCTGGGCATCTGAGATCTTCACAGTGAAGAGTATGCTTACTATTTAGTGCTGAAATAGTAGTATGCATTACTAAACATACAAGCTATCAGCTACTAATCCATAAACCTTTATTTATTAATAAAAAAATAAATTAATATGAATTAAAATAAAAAAAATAATTAATACAATTTTTCAATGCAAATAATCAACAGTGCCTACTGTTTCTGTCACAGGACTTAAAAAGAAAAGAAAAAATGATTGTTTCTTACAATTTTGAGATGAAAGCAGAATTTCAGAATTCTGCCTTTTTTTCTTTGCAATTTAAGTTTACATCTCAAAAGTCTGACTAGAACATTCATTACTAGAAAATTCTTATTAGAAATTCTTTTTTTTTTTTTTTTTTTTTTTTTTTTTAGCAATTATGTTTTTTTTGTTTTGTTTTGTTTTGTTTTTTTCCTCAGAATTCTTATTTTTATTTTGCAATTCTGACTTTTTCTTTGAATTCTGAGAAATTGCAGGACTTTTCAAGCACTACTTTTTTGATTTTCAAGGACTTCAATCAGAGACCTCACTTATGTCTTCTATTTCAAATTCTAAAGATAAATAAAAATATACTTACAAAAAAAATGGCAAAAATAAAGAGAAGCACATGCAAAGTATTACAAAGTGCATTACACTTTTACTATAGTACAACCATTTCAAGCATAATTTTCTTTAGGGATTGTATTTGTATACTTTCTTTTTGTCTTTGTTTTGTACTGCCTTAATAGTTTGACGTTTTCTACATTTTAAGAAAGAAAATCTAAAAAAAAAAACAACATTCATGAAATTGCTCTGAAATCCTGATATGAAACAAAAGATTCACAAACCCACAAAGAAGTTCTGTTCTGAATCAAATGATTTGTGATCCATGCTACGAAGATCCAAGCTAAAGCAAAAGATTCACAAACCTGCTCCAAAGTTCCGATCTGAATCAAATGATTCACATTCTACATTATGAAGATCCAAGCTAAAGCAAAAGATTTGCAAACCCGCTCCAAAGTTTCAATCTGAATCAAATGATTCACATTCTACACTATGACAATCCAATCTAAAGCAAAAGATTCACAAACCTGCTCCAAAGTCCTGATCCGAATCAAATGATTCACAATCTACACTATGACGATCCAATCTAAAGCAAAAGATTTGCGAGCCTGTTCCAAAGTTTCAATCTGGATCAAATGATTCAAAATCTATGCTACGAAGATCCAATCTAAAGCAAAAGATTTGTGAATGCGCTCCAAAGTTCCGATTTGAATCAAATGATTCACGATTAGCTACAACGATCCAATCTAAGGCAAAAGATTTGCGAACCTGCTCCAAAGTTTCAATCTGAATCAAATGAGTCTTGATCCATGCTCTGAAGTCCCGAACCGAATAATGATTTGTGTACCATCATTTCAGATCAGAAAAGATTCACAAAATCACTCCAAAATCCTGATATGAAACAAACGATTCACAAACCCACACTAAAGTTCCGATCTGAATCAAATTATTTGTGATCCATGCTATGAAGATCCAATCTTAAGCAAAAGATTTGCGAACCTGCTCCAAAGTTCCGATTTGAATCAAATGATTCACGATTAGCTACAACGATCCAATCTAAGGCAAAAGATTTGCGAACCTGCTCCAAAGTTTCAATCTGAATCAAATGAGTCTTGATCCATGCTCTGAAGTCCCGAACCGAATAATGATTTGTGTACCATCATTTCAGATCAGAAAAGATTCACAAAATCACTCCAAAATCCTGATATGAAACAAACGATTCACAAACCCACACTAAAGTTCCGATCTGAATCAAATTATTTGTGATCCATGCTATGAAGATCCAATCTTAAGCAAAAGATTCACAAACCTGCTTCAAAGTCCCGATCTGAATCAAATGATTCACATTCTACGCTACGATGATCCAATCTTAAGCAAAAGATTTGCGAACCTGCTCCAAAGTTCCGATTTGAATCAAATGATTCACGATTAGCTACAACGATCCAATCGAAGGCAAAAGATTTGCGAACCTGCTCCAAAGTTTTAATCTGAATCAAATGAGTCTTGATTCATGCTCTGCAGTCCACAATGGTACACAAAATGATTTGTGTACCATAATTTCAGATCAGGACTCGGATTGCAAATCACAAAATCACTTTAAAGGTAAAAGGAAATCAAAAAAAAAGATTTGCAAAATAGTTTGCATATTGCGAATCATTTGATTTCAAATCACTTCAAATCGCATATCTTGATTCAATTGATTCTAATCGTTCAATTCGCAAAATGATTTACGAACCCGCTCCGATCTAAATCAAATCCAGCATAAATGACTCAATTTATGTGGTTCTTTAGCCATGTTTGCACTACTACTTGCTTAGTTTGATTGTTTTCTGACATTATCTGAAATAAGCAAAAAAGGTATAATGTGAAAATGTGCTTATTTGCAAAAATGACTTATTTCATAGGTGCATTGTCTTCAAATAATTCAAGCACTTTTCAGGAATAATCTTGCTATTATAGAGTTTTCCAGGCCTTACATTTAAAAAAATTAAATGCAAGCACTTTAAGCATCTTCTTTACTCTGGCAATTGTCTGTTTGTGAGTTTATACCTTGCAATTCTGAGATTAAATACAAAAAAGCTTCATGCTTTTGCCTTGAACTATGCAAATGCAATGTACTAAAATATATCTATTTTTTTTACAAGTAAAAGCATTTGACATCAGTCACCACAAACCACCAACACTTTCTGTGAGAGAGCGCTAAGCATTGCATAACTCGTTTCGCATGTGATTTAAAAATGGTTTTCATAAAAAAGCACCACTCTGTGTGCCATAAACTCAAAACAGATATATTTTTCCTCAGCTGTTTGACAGATGATAGATATGACAAACACATTCTGCCTTTACAAAACAACAAACGTGGCATTAGATGTCTCGCAATTTACTGAGAAACAAAAAAAAGACAGTAATATCGACTGACCTCTCTGTCTAAACACACACCAGTGTTCATTTTGACAGCAGATTTTGATCTGGTTTAGAATAAAATGCCATTTAGTTTTAGTCATATTTTAGTCATCTCAATTGTTTTTAGTTTTAGTCTAGTTTTAGTTGAATAAATCTACAGTAAATTTAGTCTGCTAAAATCTAATGGGTTTAGTTACAGTGCAGTGCATTTATTAAGAATTTCTCTAAAATGTTATTAAGGTTTAATCATGATAAACACACAATTTAACTGCGGTGATACACAACATGCCTTAATATTAAAATGAAATAAAAGCACTTTTCAAAGAACATGGTCTTCTTTTGAATTAAATCCCAATGGTTATATCGGCTAATGATGCATTCTTCATAGTAACAATAGCAAATAAATGTGGCTGCTATCCCTTTAAAACCGAATGCATGAATCACAAATGCAATGGATGCAACATACTGATGCACTTTCTCTCTACTGTTTTCATTAATTTAAGACGTAATCGGCTGTGTTTACATCGGTGTATATAAAAAAAGAATAATAAATTAAAATAAATTATATATATATATATATATATATATATATATGTGTATGTTTTTGTTTTTTTTTGTTTGTTTTTGTTTTTTTAAATTGCTTTTTTTCCTGGTTAAAAAAAATAAAATAAAAATCTGGTAATTTTTTTTTTTTTTTAATTTATTATTTTTTGTATTATTATTATTATTATTATTATTATTATTATTATTTTTAATTCTCTGTTTTCCTTTTTTTTTTTTTTTTAAAAAAAAAGGTTTAGAGATTGATTGCATCTCTGAATAATTGATTTTTTTGTTTGTTTTTTGTTTTGTTTTGTTTTGTTTTGTTTTTTTAAATCGCTTTTTTCCCCTGGTAAAAAAAACTAATTCTGGTAAATTTATTTTAATTTATTATTATTTTTTTTATTATTATTTTTAATTCTCTGTTTAATCTCTGAATATTTTTTTTTATTTATTTTTTATTTTTTTATACTGTTGATTATTGCTTTTTTTTTTGTAGTAAATACATTTTGGTAAATACTTTTTCTGCTAAATATTCCTTAAAAAATAATGTTTTGATAATTGTATTAGGCTATTAGCAGTAGTATTATCATTACATTAAGTAAGGGCCATATAAAATCCAGTTTATTTATTTATTTATTTATTCAAAATTCCTTTTTTTCAAATGCCAGTAGATTTTTGTCATAGTTTTTGTCATTCAAGAAGAATTTTAGTTTGTTATCGTTTCGTTTTCATCTGTGAAAAATATGACGTTAAAGTTTTTGATGAAAATTATTCATCACACTGCAAAAAAATTATATTAGACAAAATATCTAAAAATTCTTAAATCAAGAAGGATTTTCTAGACAAGTAAAAATTATTGTCTTGTTTTCAGAAAAAAGTCGTCAAAATTAAGTGAGGTTTTGCTTGAAACGAGCAAAATAATCTGCCAATGGGGTAAGCTAAATCATCTTATTTCAAGCAGAAGACTAGATTATTTAGTTTACCCCTTTGGCAGATTATTTAGCTTGTTTCAAGCAAAAACTCACTTAATTTCAACTTCTTTTTTCTGAAAACAAAACATTAACGTGTTCTTGTCTAGAAAATAATTCTAGATTTAAGAATTTTTAGACATTTCGGCTGGAAACGAGACAAAAATCAAAGCTAGAAAAGCATTTTTTGCAGTGCAACGAAATAAACACAGACACACACACATAGAGACTTGTCAGAGCACTTGGAATGAGTGTCTTTAAGAAGAGAAAGACGAAGAAACACACACACAGAGAAACTTTGGGTGTGTTCAAATTGGATGATGCATGCAGGATTGAGTCCATGCTGGAGGGGCGTCAAAAAGCAATCAGCGCTCCATCTCTGATGAGTCCGGCGACGGCGTGATTCACATCGAGGATGGAAAGCTGATGTGCTGGCCGAGACCGAGGCCAATGTTCCCTGTCGACCCCCTCCTCTCTCCGAAATGCCACACAATCACCAGAGATTAGACATGCATCTCAACTCCAAAGCCACAGACCCAAAAAAAAAAAAAAGGACATAATTTGAGTCCTGATTATGATAGACTCTTTTATTCCACTTCTCGACACAGCTGCGGAGAGAGCCGACGTTGAGGAGTGTTACCATTGACTTACAAATGTCAAAATATGGAAAAAATGCACCCAGCTTAACCACAGCGTAAGTCTGACTGCCAAAGCGCCGTGAAATGGATGCGAGAGCCTCAAAAAAAAAAAAGCTACCCGTCTCGGTGTGCTTTCAAACACGGATCTAGATTTTTTAGACGATTGTGAAATACAGCAGCATTATGAACGACATCATAAACAAATCAGTGAATGTGTGTGAGGAAAAAGGAAAAACAAAAAAATGTCATTTTTGTAAACTGTACGGTTCAACAGCAAGCGCTTTAAATCATTTTGGTTTAGTTATTATACGAATATGATAGGGCCCAATAAAATCCAGTTTATTTTTTTTCTAAATTCAACCCTTTTTTTAAGGGTTAAATGATATTTTATTAATCAAAATGCATGTCTAATTAATTGAAATCATAAAACTTA
Organism: Cirrhinus molitorella; assembly: GCA_033026305.1. Classification (NCBI taxonomy): domain Eukaryota; kingdom Metazoa; phylum Chordata; class Actinopteri; order Cypriniformes; family Cyprinidae; genus Cirrhinus; species Cirrhinus molitorella. The sequence goes on along the minus strand of CM065123.1, from coordinate 949,096 downwards.
CACAATTTAACAGCAATTTATTAAATTTTTTCTCAAATTTAGTTTTATTTCCTTTTTTTTTCTTATTAAAAAAATGTTTTGAGATTAATTACATCTCTAAATAATTGATTTTTTTTTATAAATAATCTTTTTTTTTTTTTTTTTGTAGAAATACTGTGTTGTATATTGTTTTGTTTTTTTTCTAGTAAATAAATTCTGGTAAATATATTTTTTTCTGCTAAATATTCCTTAAAGTGTTTCTCAAATTTAGTTTTATTTTTACTAAATTCTGTGTTTTCCTTTTTTTTTTTTGTTTTTTTTTCTCTAATTTTTTTTTTTCTCTAAATAATTAAAAAAAAAAAAAAAAAAAGATTTATAAATATATTTTTTTTTTTAGAAATACTGTGTTGTATATTGATTTTTTCTTCTAGTAAATAAATTCTGGTAAATACTTTTTCTGCTAAATATTCCTTAAAAATAATGTTTTGATAATTGTATTAGGCTATTAGCAGTAGCACTATCATTGGTTTAGTTATTACGCAAAAATAATAGAGCCCTATAAAATCCTTTTTTTTTTTCCTAAATTCAGTTTTATTTTGTATACTCTCTTTTTAAGGGATAAATGACATTTTATTAAATCAAAATGCATGTCTAATTAATTGAAATCATAAAACTTACACAATTTAACAGCAATTTATTAAAAGTTTTATTTTTACCAAATTCTGTGTTTTCCAATTTTTTTTTTTATAAAAAAAGGTTTAGGGATTTATTTCAATCTCTAAATTATTGAAAAAAATATATATGTATAATTATTTAATCTTTTTTTTTTTTTAGAAATACTATGGTGTTTATTGCTTTTTTCTAGTAAATAAAGTCTGGTAAATCATTTTTCTGCTAAACATTCCTTAAAAATAATGTTTTGATAATTGTATTAGGCTATTAGCAATAGTACTATCATTACATTAAGTAAGGCCCCTATAAAATCCAGTGTATTTATTCTTATTATTATTATTTTCAAAATTTATTTTTTTCCCTCTTTTAATTTTTCCATACTCTGTTTTAATGGTTAAATGACATTTTATTAATCATAAAGCATGTCTAATTAAGTGAAATCATGAAACGTACACAATTTAACAGCAATTTACTAAAAGTTTAAATAATGAATTATCTTTCTGAATTAGAATTAAACGGCAATCACATGACATTTTTTGTTTTTAAATACTATGCATGAGGGTTGACAGTTCTAGACTTATGACATAAAAATTAAATATTTTATTAGCATTCATTAAATGCATTACATAAAATGTATCAAATGTCATGCAACCCTCAAGTATTTCTCAATTTGATAAACAGAGACCACATCCACACTACAGATACTCTACAAACACATTGCATCGTTACACTTTATAGCACATTACAGGTAAAATATACAGTGCATATTGTGTTTAGCAAGTGCTAGTATGCCATTCCAAACACAGCCTCAATCATTCTGTTTCCTTTCTATCCTCTGTCACTCAACGATCTCTCTCTCTCTCAGGCTTTGGCAGCAGAGATTGGACTCTGAACTTAACTTAGACACAGAGTTGGAGGATTTTACAGATGGTCGGGGAAGAGGCTTTAGCATTTGAGGAGCCCGATTTCACACCGGTGTGTGTGTGTGTGTGTGTGTGTGTGTGTGTGTGCGTAAGCAGGCCACCTCTAATCCACTGACTGCAGAGAAGGCCTGCAGCTATCCTGCTGCCCAGCGCTGCCCACAATCCTGGCTGCTTCTACAAAGCCATACATGGTGCATTAGAGGCCCGGGCTGAAGGACTCTCTGCTGATATGCCGATAGGTGCTGAACAAAGAGTCCAGAGGGAGCCGCACGCCTGAACACCAGAGACACATGCAATCACACGCCGCGGCCCATTCACTGTGAATACGCGCCCGCTGACCCGTGCACACCTCAGATCCGGATCAGCGTGCTTTCCACGCTTCAGGTTCGGTCACACTACACTTACATTCAAATGCATGCGAACGCAGAAGCATGTGGACTTATTTTCTCGGTCTGCTGCTTTTGGCGTCACAGACCATGATAGTTGTGAGTCTAAATTGACTTAAGTCATAATTAGGAGATAGAAAGAAATGACTTAAGTCAAAATTATAATATAAAAAAAGTCTAAATTATGACTTTAAAAGTTGAAACTGACTTAAGTCATAATTAGGAGATAAGTTGAAATTATGACAAAGTTGAAATTGACTTAAGTCATAATTAGGAGATAAAAAGTTGAAAATTCTGACTTAAGTTGAAACTGACTTAAGTCATAATTATGAGATAAAAAGTTGAAAATTATGACTTAAAGTTGAAACTGACTTAAGTCATAATTAGGAGATAAGTCAGTTTCAACTTTAAGTCATAATTTTCAACTTTTTAAGTCATAATTAGGAGATAAAAAGTTGAAAATTATGACTTAAAGTTGAAACTGACTTAAGTCATAATTAGGAGATAAAAAGTTGAAAATTATGACTTAAAGTTGAAACTGACTTAAGTCATAATTAGGAGATAAAAAGTTGAAATTATGACTTAAAGTTGAAACTGACTTAAGTCATAATTAGGAGATAAAAAGTTGAAATTATGACTTAAAGTTGAAACTGACTTAAGTCATAATTAGGAGATAAAAAGAAATGACTTAAGTCAAAATTATAATATAAAAAAAGTCTAAATTATGACTTTAAAAGTTGAAACTGACTTAAGTCATAATTAGGAGATAAGTTGAAATTATGACAAAGTTGAAATTGACTTAAGTCATAATTAGGAGATAAAAAGAAATGACTTAAGTCAAAATTATAATATAAAAAAAGTCTAAATTATGACTTTAAAAGTTGAAACTGACTTAAGTCATAATTAGGAGATAAGTTGAAATTATGACTTAAAGTTGAAATTGACTTAAGTCATAATTAGGAGATAAAAAGTTGAAATTATGACATTCTTAAATTCCAATTATGAGATAAAAAGTTGAAATTATGACTTTAAAAGCTGAAACTGACTTAAGTCATAATTATGAGATAAAAAGTTGAAATTATGCGATGAAAAGTTCAAACTGACTTAAGTGCGAGATAAAAAAAAAAGCCAAAATTATGACTCTTAAATCATAATTATGAGATAAAAAGTAAAAAGCATAACTTTAAAAGTGAAACGGACTTAAGTCATAATTATGAGATAAAAAGAAATTACTTATAAAGTCATAATTATGAGATAAAAAGTCTAAATTATGAAATTTAGACTTTATCTCATAATTATGACTTCATAAGTCATTTCTTCTTTAAAAGTTGAAACTGACTTAAGTGATAATTATAAGATTAAAATAAATTATTTATAACATCAAAATTATAAGATAAAAAGTCTAAATGAAATTATGAATTTTAAGATTCAGTTTATAAACACATTGGTCACAGGATAGTGGTCTAATGATAAGCGGGACATTTTCAACTTGACTTAAAACTGTTTTTGGAGGACCAAGTTCAGTACATACCTTATTAATAAAGCATATACCATTTACTTACTCAAGTAAGTCATAATTTTTTTTTATCTCGTGATTACAACTTTTAAAGTCATAATTTGACTTAGTAAGTCATAATTTCGACATAACAAGAATGTTTATTTCTTTTTAAGGCACGATTTGTTTTTGTTGATAGTTGATAAAAGTAGCCCAACTCCCACAATATTTCTAGTTATTGAAAACACTAATAAAATAAAATGTAAGTTTTTGTCAAAGTTATACTTTTATTGAACTGCAATAAAAATAAAGGTTATTTTTGCTTTATTAATCCTATATAATATTAGGATTAATTAATTAATTAATTAATTAAAGAAAATGAAACATTAAGGTTTTCAGTAAACTCTACATTTTTTATTTTGTATAAGGTCTAAAATGAAACCAAAATTATTGGAGTACATTTTGCAGTCTTTCTATCTTCTATGTACCCAGCAATTTCTGTATAAAAATGTTTCTAGACCATCACTAAAATTTTGTATAATAAGTAATACATTGCAAAAATATTGCAATAATACACGGTTACACATAAATCATTAGGTACATTGAGTATGAAAGAGTCTTTAAACCTCTGGAGGAAAAAACTCTGCAATACAAAATTCTCTCTGTATCTCTTAAACTGCCTTAAAAGACAGAAAGCCAGGAAGAAAGTAACAAAGACAGATATAGGTAAGAGGAAAAACCCTCTTTTAAAACACAGATAGACATGTGCAATCTCCTCAGTGGAGCGGTTATCTAACAAGGAGCGTTTTGTTTGGAGATAATGTGGTGAAAGTCATTTTACCACATTCATTAAAGTCCTTTCAAATGTACATTTCTGACCACCACCAGGAGCTAATCTTCAGGAAAGCATGAGAAATGAATAGACACGGAGATCATTACGATTAAACCGTCTATGAACCGAGCAGGACACGTCCTTGATTTCAGTCCTTTCAAACAATCGATGGTGCATTACATTCACACATAACTGGACTCACAAACCCTCGCATATCACAATCAAGAACGTTTTTTTGCCCTCCATTTGAAGTGCAATGGCTCAGGTTGATGCTTAACGAATGCTGGTTATGATACAATATAAATAGTCTTTTCTCTAAAAATTTCTAAGGAGAGAAATTCAGATTCAGATGGTTCCTTTAGTACGACAGACAGACCTAAGGTCCTCTACATTGCATACTTAGTTTTTCAGCTAAATCTTAAGCCTCAACACAGCATCTTAGTGAATATGACAAAATTAAAGGCTCAGTGGTTAAAAAAATAAATTAAAAAAATCAGTGAGTCATTAGACCAATTCAAAATTGTCATTTGGATTGATTCATTAAAAAGAATCAAGCACATTTCAAAAACTTCCCTGGCAAATTTTTAACTTAGCTAATAATTTTTCTGAGGAAAGATAGATATGTAGAGCGATGAAAGCCTAAATATTAAATGTCATGGAAGAATATTTACGGAGTAATCCATTATTTTGTAGAGCGAGGTCAAAATGGCAATTTTCACCTTAGATTCAGAGTCAAGTTACAGGGGCTTAAAAATGACTTTGGAAAGATGACAGCATCATTATATTATATTTACAGAGAGATTGGTCGATCTATTAGTCAAATCTGTTGACTTTATCAATCTTTGTTGCATTATGTGCCAATGGTGACCATTTAAAAATAGGGAAACAGCACTTTTCAAGTTTTTCTCCAAAGTTTGCGTGCCTATAACTCAAGAAGTATTAAAGATATTTGAATGTCCTTTTAGATATTGGATCTTAACAAACTTTTCTTTTGGTATCTTTATTTTTAATGCCCTATGAGATTTGGTTCCAGAGATATTGGAAATTCAATATGGCTCCGGGAGCAAATTGCTAAAATGTACACATTTTCAGTGATCAAAAACCAAATGTTTGTCTGTTTGAAAAAAATACAATATTTATTTTCTTTTAAAGAGGAATGCCTGAAGAACAAATAATATTAAAACTAGAGATGTATCTCATTTCTTTCTGTCCATACAACTGCATTGAACATACGTCTGAGCACCATAAATATTCTTTCGCCAAAGTTTGCGTGCCTATAACTCAAGAAGTCTTAAATATATTTCAGTGCTCTTTTAGATATTGGATCTTAACAAACTTTTCTTTTGGCATCTTTATTTTTAATGCCCTATAAGATTTGGCTCCAGAGATATTGGAATTTCAAAATGGCTCCGGGAGTAAATAGTTAAAATGTACACGTTCAGTGGTCAAAAACCAAATGTGCATCTGTTTGAATAAATACAATTTATTTTCTTTTAAAGAGTAATGTCTGAAGAACAAATAATGTTAAAACTAGAGATGTGTCTTGTTTCTTTCTGTCAAGACAACTGCATTGAACATACATCTGAGTGCCATAAATATTATTTTTCCAAAGTTTGCGTTCCTATAACTCAAGAAGTCTTAAAGAGATTTCAGTGCTCTTTTAGATGTTGGATCTTAACAAACTTTCCTTTTGGCATCTTTATTTTTAATGCCCTATGAGATTTGGTTCCAAAGATATTCAAATTTCAATACGGCTCCGGGAGTAAATAGTTAAAATGTACACGTTCAGTGGTCAAAAACCAAATGTGCGTCTGTTTGAATAAATACAATTTATTTTCTTTCAAAGAGTAATGTCTGAAGAACAAATAATGTTAAAACTAGAGATGTATCTCGTTTCTTTCAGTCAAGACGACTGCATTGAACATACCTGTCTCAGTAGCATAAATATTCTTTTTCCAAAGTTTGCGTTCCTATAACTCAAGTAGTATTAAAGATATTTCAGCGCCTTTTTAGATATTGCGTTTTAACAAACTGTTCTTTTGGCATCTTTATTTTTAATGCACTATGAGATTTGGTTCCAGAGATATTGGAATTTCAAAACGGCTCTGGGAGCAAATCGTTAAAATGTACACATTTTCAGTGATCAAAAACCTAATGTGGGTCTGTTTGAAAAAATACAATATTTATTTTATTTCAAAGAGTAATGTCTGAAGAACAAATAATGTTAAAACTAGAGATGTATCTTGTTGTTGTTATCTTTCTGTCAAGACAACTGCATTGAACATACGTCTTGAGTGCCATAAATATTCTTTTTCCAAAGTTTGCGTGCCTATAACTCAAGAAGTATTAAAGATATTGCAATATAATTTTAGATTGTAGTTGTTAATAAACTTTTCTTTTGAAATCTTAATTTTCAAGCCCCTACATCATTCAGTCCCAGAGATATGGGGATCTCAATGAGGCATCATGTGCAGATTGCTGAATGTTACTTTCAGTGGTCGAAAACCAAATGTTGGTCACTTTGTACATCCTCAAGGCTGAAACAATCCATGTAAAAAATGAGAAATGAATGTAAATCACCTCACAGCAGAAGCTGCCACAATTGACCGCTGCGCTATGACTAGTTTCACACGACCAGCGGGAGATGAGAGAGGAGGAGACGAATATTTGTGACCTTTTTTGTCCTTCACATTTGCCGAGCTTCAATCTGAGAGAGGGAATCAAACACACTGATCCCAAACTCGCTGTCAAACGCAGAGCCAGACATCAATCAATCAGCACTTTATTTTTTTTGACTCTCTTATCATTTGACCCATGTGTTATCCTGTTTCAGTGGCTTAAGAAAGTTGATGATGGTCAAATGTGCACCTCGGCAAATCCTAGCAAACGTACACAGACACACATACAAAAAACACACTCATATACATTAGGATAAAACAGGCGTTCTCAGTCCATCTGAACAAGTATTCAATAAAATGTTGAGTTTAAAAAAAAAAAAAAATTCTGATCTCAAACTGAATTTATTCACCATTTCATAATTTCATATACATATTTTATATATATAAATATATATATATATATATATATATATATATATATATATATATATATCATTCTTTATAGCTGCAATAGTTACATATATTTAATATCCAAATATTAACCTTTAAAGGCCTACAACTTTTTTCAGACCTATTCTTGCAGTCAGCATCAAGTGTCATATATCATTATAAACAGAACTTGAATCTTTATGTCTAAATTTTTAATTTAAAGTCACAATTTTCTTTTTGTTTTCTCTAAAAATTAACTAATTTCCAGAATTTTTGTAAAAATGCTAACAGTTGGGTGTTTTTTTACAGTGTACTCAAACAAAAAATCTTGAAGTTTGGATTTTTTTCTTTAGAAATTTGTATTTAGGTGGTTTACACTTGCAAATAAAATTGTGTGTATATATAACATTCCCCAAACAAGTTATAGCCATTTATTACAGTATTATTACAGTGAAAAACAGGCCTATTTAGTTTATTGGCAACATAGATGTGTCCAAAAATGTTTCAGGAGTAAAGTCATAGTTTGGACGCCCCCTCATTTAATGTTTTTAGAAAAACTCATCAAGACTGCATTTATTTGATCAAAAATACAGAAATATTGCAAAATGTTATTATACTCTAAAATAATGGTTTTTATTTGAATATACTTTACAATATAATTTATTCCTGTGATGCAAAGCTGAATTTTCATTATTCAGAAATCATTCTAATATGCTGATTTATTATTAGAATTATCAAATATATTTTTGCAACCTATGATTGTTTTTTTCAGGATTATTTGATGAATAACAAGTTAAAAAGAACAGCATTTACTCAAAATATAAATCTTTTCTAACAATGGAAATCTATGCTATCACTTTTTATTAATTTAACACATCCTTGGTGACTAAAAGTATTAATTTCTTTCAAAAAAAGAAAGAATAAAAATGCACTGACCCCACATTTTTGAACAGAGGTGTATATTGTTAGAAAACCTTTCTATTTTAAATAAATGCTGTTCTTTTTTAACCTTCTATTGATCAAAAAATCCTGAAAAAAAAAAAAAAGTATCACAGGCTGCAAAAAAATAAAAAAATAAAATAATGATAATAAATCAGAATATTAGGATGATTTTTGAAAAATCATGTGACACTGAAGGCTGGAGTAATAATTAAAATAAATATAAAAATAAATAAATTAAATTTTAATGCATATTAATATAGAAAAACATTGATTTGCATCGTAATAATATTACACAATATTACATTTTTTTTTCTGTATTTTTGATCGTGAAAACAGCCTTGATAAGCATAAGAATATTTTATATATTTTGAGAGTTAGAGAGACATTTTTCACACGAAAATGAAAGTCATACAGGTTTATAACAACATGAGGCTGAGTAATTGCTGACAGACTGCTCATTTTTGTCCGAACCATCACTTTAAAGTCAAATCCTGGTTCCTGTTTTCTGTGTGCACTGACACATACGAACGCAAAACTACAGATATGCGTGAATCAGAGGATAAAAGGGTTTTCCAGAAAGTCCATATCACAACAAACTTCAGACATGTGGCCCTGTCAAATCCATGCACAGCTTTGCCCTTAAAGCCTTAACATGTTCTTCTTATTTTGTACATATCTGACATAAATTGTTGATCTGTTTATTTTCCAGAGCTTTGTCTGCAGCGATTTTCCAGGCCGTCTGAAACATGATGTCCGCTTTATATTAGAGGCTCGAGGAAATGCTGATGTACAAATTGAAGTGAAAGGCCTGATGTTTAATCCTCCTCAGCACCTTTCCCTTAATGATGTTTCCCAAGAAATGCCAGAGAAATGCCCAAAACCCTCCATCAGATACACACGAGCTGCACTAATTCCTGCCAGAAACTCACACTTCAATATTTCTGTCATCAGCTTAAGGTCAGTGTGTATGAAATATATATAAATGATCTCAACATGAGGAAAAAACTAACATCATCATTACCATCATATTAGCGATAATATTGAATATTGAATTCATATTATAATTTTGAAAATATCATGCATACTTGATATTTAAAATTCACGGTGTGAATTGCATGCACAAAAAAAAGTTGACAAAATACTTCAGTTGCATGTGTGTTCATTTTATAAAAAGCAGTAAGTGATCATTTGGTCTCCATTTTTTAACTGCTTGAATTTGCACTAAACATTTTGTATTTACTTAGTAACAATAACTGTTCTATTTTTGTTGTTGTTTTTAAATGGGGGCAAAAGAAAATCATATATATATTTTATTTAAAAACAAATGCAAACATATTATATATATATATATATAGTTTTTTTTAGTAAATAAAAAAATGGATAGAATAGAAAAGATGGATGACAAAAAAAACTTTTTAGAAAAGATAGAAAGATAGAATAGATAGATGACAAAAAAGAGCTTTTTTATTTATTTATTTATTTATTTAAGAAAAGATAGAAAGATAGATGACAAAAAATAGCTTTTTTATTTATTTATTTTAGAAAAGATAGAAATATAGAAAAGATAGATGACAAAAAAAGAGCTTTTTTATTTATTTTAGAAAAGATAAAGATAGAATAGATAGATGACAAAAAAGAGCTTATTTATTTATTTATTTATTTTAGAAAAGATAGAAAGATAGAAAAGATAGATGACAAAAAATAGCTTTTTTATTTATTTATTTATTTTAGAAAAGATAGAAATACAGAAAAGATAGATGACAAAAAAATAGCTTTTTTATTTATTTTAGAAAAGATAAAGATAGAAAAGATAGATGACAAAAAAGAGCTTTTTTATTTATTTATTTATTTATTTTAGAAAAGATAGAAAAGATAGATGACAAAAAATAGCTTTTTTATTTATTTATTGTAGAAAAGATAGAAAGATAGATGACAAAAAATAGCTTTATTTATTTATTTATTTATTTTAGAAAAGATAGAAAGATAGAAAAGATAGATGACAAAAAAGAGCTTTATTTATTTATTTATTTTAGAAAAGATAGAAAGATAGAAAAGACAGATGACAAAAAAGAGCTTTTTTATTTATTTATTTTAGAAAAGATAAAGATAGAAAAGATAGATGACAAAAAAGAGCTTATTTATTTATTTATTTAAGAAAAGATAGAAAGAGAAAAGATAGATGACAAAAAAAAGCTTATTTATTTATTTTAGAAAAGATAGAAAGATAGAATAGATAGATGACAAAAAAGAGCTTTTTTTAAGATTAGAAATAGAAATAGATTAGAGAGTGCAAGATTTAGAGGGTTAAATAAAGATATATATAAATGTTATATAAAATATATAAAATGTTGACAATATCGAGATTTTGATATATCAAAGTATATGAAATATCAGGTTTTTTATATATAGACCAGTAGTAAAAGTAAGAGACACTACTAACTTAACTACATTGACAACTAACTTAACTGCTCTAACGTTTTTGTGCCAGATTAACATTAATATTTTCTACACTAACTATAATTTTATATTTATATTTAATATATATGCAAAATGAGAGAAAAAAAAAAAAGTTTAATTTATAAAAATGACCCTGTTCAAAAGTTTACATCCCCTTGATTTTTAATACTGTGTTCCCTGAATGACCCACAGCTGTGTTTTTTGTTTAGTGATAGTTGTTCATGAGTCCCTTGTTTGTTCTGAACAGTTAAACTGTCTGCTGTTCTTCAGAAAAATCCTGCAGCTCACACAAATTCTTTGGTTTTCCAGCATTTTTGTGTATTTGAACTCTTTCCAGCAATGACACTATGATTTTGAGATCCATCTTTTCACACTGAGGACAACTGAGAGACTCATATGCAACTATTACAGAAGGTTCAAACACTCACTGATGCTCCAGAAGGAAAAAACATGCATTAAGAGCCGGGGGTGAAAACTTTTGAACAGAATGAAGATGTGTACATTTTTCTTATTTTGCCTAAATTTCATTTTTTTTTTTTTCATTTAGTACTGCCCTTCAGAAGCTACAGAAGATACTTACATGTTTCCCAGAAGACAAAAGTTAAATTTAACTCCTTTTCATCCACTGGCTCTTAATGCATGTTTTTTTTTTTTCCTTCTGGAGCATCAGTGAGTGTTTGAACCTTCTGTAATAGTTGCATATGAGTCCCTCAGTTGTCCTCAGTGTGAAAAGATGATCTCAAAATCATACAGTCATTGTTGGAAAGGGCTCAAATACACAAAAATGTTGGACCAGAAGGATTTTTTTCTGAAGAACAGGCAAAAATGTTTTTATTACTCAATTTTTTTGTCTTGTTTCCAGCCAAAATATCTATAAATTCTTAAATCAAGAAGGATTTTCAACTCAAGTAAAAATTATTGTCTTGTTTTCAGAAAAAAAAAAAAATAAGTGTGTTTTTGACTGTAACAAGCAAAATAATCTGTCAATGGGGTCAGCAAAATAATCTAGTTTTCTGCTTAAAAATACGATTATTTAGCTTGCTTCATTACCAGATTATTTTGTTGTTTTAAGCAAAAACTCACTTATTTTTGATTTTCTTTTCTGAAAACAAGACCTATCTAGAAAATTTAGAGGAATTTTTAGATATTTTGGCTGGAAACGAGACAAAACAATCTAAGTAAGAAAAACATTTTTTGCAGTGTGTGGATCATTTTAAATCTAATACTAACTTTGTATTACTCACACATACTGTTTTTAGTTATAAAGCCCCCATTTAGTTTTAATATTCTCCATCCAAAGGAAATATATATATATATATATATATATATTTTATATTTATTTTTATATATATATAAATATTATATATATATATATATATATATATATATATTTTATATTTATTTTTATATATATATAAATATTATATATATATATATATATATATATATATATATATATATATATATATATATATATATATTATTATTATTTATTTATTTATTTATTTATTTATTTATTTATTTATTTATTTATTTATTTATTTATATTTACAGGAAGAGGATAGAGATTAAAAAAAAAAAAACATTAATAGCAGATCTCAAAATATTTGGTATTGAAATAATTTGAGAAGAAATGTGAGATCTCTAACTTTCTTTTTAGTCTAAAAACAGCAAGATCTCTTCCCAAACTTTCCTTTTCTCAAGCGAGACAAAAGCTACTATTTGTTTTCATTGGTGTCTTGAAGAAACAACTGAGATATAAAAGTAAAAGAGACCTCATTTGTGATTTTTCCTTCCTGAGGGCAGTATCAGACTTTAAATACTGATGATCCAGCCCTCTATTTCTGTCTCGATCAGAAAGCAGGCCAGAGAGAGAGAGAGAGAGAAAGCAAGAAGACAGACAGAGCAAAGCGTCCAATCGATGATCTGAGAGTCTAAACTAGATTTCTAAGCAGTTTGCCACTCTCTGCAGCAAGATAAGATAAACTTTCTTTGACCTGAGCGATGAAGTTGCCATGGCGATCAGGGAGTACACTTTCCCTATTGATATTGCGCTGATGTAACAACAAACAGAACCAGATCGCGTCGCCGATAGCGCTGATTAATTAATACCAATATTGATCTGTACAAGCAAGACACAAGGCTATTAACTCTAAGGCTGAAAGTCAATTGTTACCTGGAGCTCAATAGACTGATCACTGATATCACAGCCAAATAAACTAAACAGCAGATTAGTCAAGTACAATTTCTGCGATTTGATCTTGTTAGGTCCTTCAAGACTGAGTCAAAGGAAAAAGTTGACTTAAAGAGACAGCTCACCCACAAATCATTTTTTAAATGCTTACCAATGCTGCATTTATTTATTCAAAAATACAGAAAAATTATGAAATATTATTAGAGTTTAAAATAAATGCTTTCCATTTATATATATATATATATATATATATATATATTTGAAAAAGTAATTTATTTATGTGATGCAAAGCTGAATTTTCAGCATCATACACCAGTTTGAAGGAAAAAGCTGACTTAAATAGACAGCTCACCCAAAAATATTTTTTTAAATGCTTACCAAGGCTGCATTTATTTATTTAAAAATACAGAAAAATTGTGAAATATTATTACAGTTTAAAATAAATGCTTTTCATTTATATATATTTGAAAAAGTAATTTATTCCTGTGATACAAAGCTTAGTTTTCAGCATCATACACCAGTCTGAAGGAAAAAGCTGACTTAAATAGACAGCTCACCCAAAAATATGTGTTTTAAATGCTAACCAAGGCTGCATTTATTTATTTAAAAATACAGAAAAATTTAAATGATGAAATATTATTAGAGTTTAAAATAAATGCTTTCTATTTATATATATTTGAAAAAGTAATTTATTTCTGTGCTAAAATGCTTAGTTTTCAGCATCATACGCCAGTCTGAAGGAAAAAGTTGACTTAAAGAGACAGCTCACCCAAAAATCATTTTTTAAATGCTAACCAAGGCTGCATTTGTTTATTCAAAAATACAGAAAAATTGTGAAATATTATTACAATTTAAAATAAATGCTTTCTTTTTTAATATATTTGAAAAGGTAATTTATTCCTGTGATGCAAAGCTGAATTTTCAGCATCATACTGCAGTCTTCAGTGTCACATGATTCTTTAGAAATCACTCTGATATGTGATCCTGGACCACAAAACCAGACATAAGTGTCAATTTTTCAAAACTGAAATGTACACATCAAATTACATCACTGAAAGTTGAATAAATAAGCTTTCAATTGATGTTTAGTTTGTTAGGATAGGACAACATTTGGCCAAAATACAACTATTTGAAAATCTGTGTCAAAGGAAAAAAATGACTTAAAGAGACAGCTCACCAAAAAATAATTTTTAAATGCTTACCAAGGCTGCAGTTATTTATTTAAAAATACAGAAAAATTGTGAAATAGTATTACGGTTTAAAATAAATCCCGTTTATTTATATATATTTGAAGAATTAATTTATTTCTGTGATGAAAAGCTTAGTTTTCAGCATCATACACCAGTCTGAAGGAAAAATTATTTAAAGAGACAGCTCACCCAAAAATATTTTTTAAAATGCAAACTAAGGCTGCATTTATTTATTTAAAAATACAGAAAAATTATGAAATATTATTAGAGTTTAAAATAAATGCTTTCCATTTATATAAATTTGAAAAAGTAATTTATTTCTGTGATGAAAAGCTTAGTTTTCAGCATCATACACCAGTCTGAAGGAAAAATTATTTAAAGAGACAGCTCACCCAAAATTATTTTTTAAAATGCAAACTAAGGCTGCATTTATTTATTTAAAAATACAGAAAAATTGTGAAATATTATTACAATTTAAAATAAATGCTTTCCATCTATATATATTTGAAAAAGTAATTTATTCCTGTGATGCAAAGCTGAATTTCCAGTTGTGATATATTTACGGTAGGAAATTTACAAAATATCTTCATGGAACATGATCTTTACTTAATATCCTAATGATTTTTGGCATAAAAGAAAAAAATCTATAATGCAATGACCCATAATGATGCTGATTTGCTGCTCAAGAAACATTTGTTATTATTACCAACGTTGAAAGATTTGTTCTGCTTATAATGAACAGAAAGCTCAAAAACAACAGCGATGATTTGAAACATTTTTGCAACAATATAAAAGCATTTACTATCACTTTTGATCAATTGAAGTTTTTAATTAGAGAGAGTAAATAATGACTCGGTCTTCATTTTTGGGTAAACTATTGCTTTCATCAACTGTGAGGAAATCACTGAACGATTAACAAAGAACAGCCTTGTGGGAATGAATGAATTCTGAGTTGAAACTAATGTGAATCAGAAGTGACAAGCGTAAATTGATGAGTTGCTCTCTCGAGATGAAGATATTGTTTACAGTGTTTCGTTCGGTGCAAATATCAGAGGCGAGAAGGCAAACTGTCAGCTCTGGAATCATCTGCGAGGAATTCAGGAAAAAGGAAGATAGAGAGGAAACTTTGGCAGGAAATGACCTCCACCTTTTGAAACCGCCAACCCTGATGCATCATAGGCTTGTTTTCCAACGCGAGAGAAACAGAGAGACAGCGGGAGAGGAAAGGAAAAGGGAATGTTTGGAAGAAAAGATGGATCAGAGACAGAAATGACAGCAGTCCTCTTTTCTAATGATGCATGTGCAAACTTTTTACACACATCTGTATTTTCCTCCCAGGAAACATTCATAGACACTCACTCAATGAAACTTATCAAAAACACAACTTTCCCCAATTAATTTATTTGGTAACCAGCAATAATAACAACAAGACATCAAAAATACTCTACACAAGCTCAAATGTGTGCACCCATATAGAGGACTATTGCAAACATTAACGTTTACTGTTCTTTTACAGACAGTTTTCTCTTTCAGGTCAACTTTTTTTCCCTTTATAGATTGCTCTACATTCAGACATGTGGGTCAAAGATGTTAAGATGTCCACGTCAAAATAAATTTAGAAACAAAGGATTTTATGTTGATAGAAAGCACTTTAAATGTAAATGAAGTGTCTACTTTTAATATTTCAAATACGTTTTTGGAGAACAAAATGTCCAAATTTGTTTGAAATAATGTTGCAGTGTCAAACAACATGCTTATTCTGACTTGCACATATTAAAATATTTAAAAGAATAAGGGAGCATAATCAATTTTATTGTGTTTTAAAAGAGTAAACAATTCTTACTGGCAAATGGGCAAAACCTAGGATAGTGGAAAATTAAAAAAAAAGAAAAAAAGTAGAATTACAATTAATTGGTATTTGGGGTGAAAGTAATTTGTCTTTTAATAGGTCATAATTGACATATTACAGTTTTGTAAATCATGGGAAAATGTATGATATTTATTTTTTGCTCAGAAAAAAAAAAAAAAAAAAAAAAAAAAATGCAATCAAATTGAACAGTAAACTTCAATAAAAAAAAAAATTATATATATATATATATATATATATATATATATATATATATATATATAAAATAATTTAAAGCAGTATTACTCTTATTGTTTTTATGGTTTAACCCCTTTTTGTCTTTGACCATGTATTGGTTTTCAACTCAACAACAACAGCTTCTACATTTTATTTTTTTTTTTAACTATTATTGTTATTTATTTATTTATTATTATTTTTTTTTTATTAACAAGATGATAACCATATAGTTGAGATCAATAAAGAAAACTAATATACGGAGGCTATATGAACAGTGATACCAAATATCAAACTAAATAATAATAATAATAATAATAATAATAATAATAATAATAACAACTATTATTATTATTATTTTTTTATTGTTTTTTTTACAATCTTATAAAATTTGTTTTATTTTTCCCCAAATTCTTTTTTTTTTTTCTCCTTTGGTTAAATTAAATTGTATTAATCAAAAAGCATGTCTAATAAATTTAAATCATGAAACACTTTAAGAGCAATTTACTGAAAGTTTAATAAAAATGACATTTTCTCCTCTCAAATTTAGTTTTATTTTGACCAAATTCCATTTTAATGATTTCATAAACTTTTACCAACTTTAGCTTTTTTTTTTCTTTTTTGTGTATTTACATTTTCCTGGTAAATAAGACAAATAAATTCTGTTAAATATTTTTTTATTAAGAAAATTCCTTAATAATGATTTTTTTTTTTATGTTTTACTAGTAGTAGTAGTAATAGTAGTATGATTACATTAAATAATACATTTATGTCACAATTTCTTCAAGTTAAACCAAACTAATTTCTAATTTTAACTTTCTCCGTTTATATGATATGATGAATTCTCAAAAGAAACTGTAAAATTCTAATGAAGTGACTCTCAAAGCAGCTCTGGAGATTACGTTTGTGTTCATGTATTATACTCATAAATTGAGGCTGAAAAGGCTGAAAACTCGCTTCAGTATGTGTGTAGTAAACAAAATCATTCGTCTGCGCCATTAATTCACACAGAGACACGCAGAACATGCAGGATTCATATAAAATAAATAGCATTTTGCAGCTTAATATTCACAGACTAGTTCATAAAAATCGGTGACATTTCGCTTTATACAGTAAACTCCACTTTTATGACTGGATTCAATGATTCTGTCCATATTTTCATAGGGCCCTTTTACAGTATTTAACACAAAGATTGAAAAATAGAGATTTAAGGCTATACCAAAAATGTTTAACAAAACAAATAAGAAAAATGACACTTTTGCTTTGTTTTTCAATCCTGTCAATACAATTGTAATAATGCATGTCTATTTCGAAATTCAGATCAGATACTAGCTAGTTAAAGTCAGTATTTACAGTAGTAGTATAATATTACAAGTAAGTATTTTAAACACAACCACATCCAAAATACAAGCATTTGAGTTTGCATACTTGAGTCTATACAGTCTATACATCAGAGAATTCGCTTTCTATAAGTTTGTGAAGTCGAATGGCTCCTTCATCTTAGACAAGGCAAAACAACGCAAGCTGTTATTGGCAGCCAACAGATGTCGAAAAGGAAAGTTGGCATCCAGCAGCCATTCGTCATGAGACGAATCCATGAAGAACACGCAAAAAAAACAACACTTTCATCAGTGGAATCTACCAGAAAAAGGTCTCAAGTATGAGAAAGTCATCTCAGAGGAGTCTCATTACTCCAAAACCATTGGATGCTCTCTAGAACAAAACAGACTTACAGTGTCAAAAAAATCTCCCTGATGATGAAAAGCATTGAACGAACCGCAGACGCCGATATGTAAGCTTCATATGCATGCAATAATTAGGTCAAATAAAAATGCACAAAAATAGAACATCATATAGAAAGCCGACTGACTGGTTCACCACAGAATTCAAAGCGAACTCACACCATTCCAACATAAACATATCCATGCACACACACACACACACACACACACTGACATGTTGGCAGCCAAGTCAGCAAACACTCTGACTGCACCATTATAAGTTGAGACCGTGATAAACCCCATCCAGAGATAGACGTGTCACCTGATAGGCCTCTCGTATGACATCATCATCCGCTGGGCGGAGCCGAGATGATAATCACGCGCTTATTATGAAGTCATACTGACGAGTCGATTCGCACAGAGCAACAACAGACCTCCACCCGAGTCCTCTGACTACCATTTTCCAGCAAATCCTCCATATACTGCACTTTAGATTCCCATTGCTTTTTGTTTTTTTAAGACAGATTTGTCGTTTTATTAGGTTTTGCATTTAGAAATATAATTTAGACATTGTAAAAGACGACTTTTTTAAATGTGTAGATATTTTTGTTTAAATAAATATCCAGGCAAAAACCAGGCCTGTTGCAGTCTCTTTCTCTCTCTCTCTGTGTGTGTGTGTGTGTGTGTGTGTGTGTGTGTCAATTTTGTATTTCCCATTCATTCCCTATGTCGGTCATTTTTGACCGCGAAGAAGTACAGTGTGACTTTTTTTTTTTGACCCTTTAAAATATCCAAATAATGTCCATGATTTTTGTGTGTGTTCACATTGCTAATAAGACAAAAGTCTCCAAGCCTCATCTCATTCTGACGAAGCTACGATTTTTAACATTTTAAAATATAAAAATACTGATGATTTGATAAATAAAATAAAATAAAATCAAAACAAAACAAAACAAAACAAAACAAAATAAAATAAAATAAAATAAAATAAAATAAAATAAAATAAAACAAAATAAAATGTTAATGCTAAAAGTCTAATCTATTTAAAAATATGACCAAGGACCACAAAACCAGTCTTAAGGATCATGGGTCAAAAATCATTAGGATTTTAAGTAAAGATCATGTGCCATGAATATATTTTGTAAATTTCCCACTGGAAATATATTTTAAAACTTTAATTTTGATTACGCATTGCTAAGAACTTCATTTAGACTTTATAGGCGATTTTCTCAATATTTTTATTTTTATTTATTTTTTGCACCCTTAGATTCCAGATTTTCTAACACACCATACATCAATGGAAAGCTTATTTATTCAGCTTTCAGATAATGAATCTCAATATCAAAAAAAAAAAAAAAAAAAAAAAAGATCCTTATGACTGTACAAATGCAATATTGTATAAATAATACACTTAATGTTACACATGCATGCTAATGCCAAAGTGTACTGAAATCAGTTGTTTATAAAGTGGCTTCCTTTTCATTTCAAGGCCATATCCATGTCTTGGATATTTGGGGAGGGGGAAAATAAACTATTTAACCAATTTATTTTGACCTGTCCCCTCTGTGGGATGCATAAGTTTACCACTTTACAAATAAATCCTAATGTAATCATGACAAAATATATCAAATAGTTGGAAAGGTGTAAGACTCCTAAAGGTCTTAGACTCCTAGATAGATAGATTCCATTTTAACTTTTAACAACTTTAACTTTTTTTTCTCCCCCAGAAATAGTGTATTTGCATTTATTTTTGAATCAATTCTGTTAAATATCTATCATTGCATCATCGTTACATTAAATAATATATTTCTGTCACAGTTTCTTCAAGTTAAACCAAACTTTTTTTCAAAAGTCTGTATTTTTTTTTCCCCGTCTATGAAAGTTCCTTATAAGTTCTGTATTTTTTTGTACTCCCCATTAATTTCCTAAGTTGGTCATTTTTGACAATGAAGAAGTACAGTGTGACTTTTTGTTTTTTTTTGTTTTTTTTTTGGACCCTTTAAAATATCCAAATAATGTCCATGATTTTTTGTGTGTTCACATTGCTAATAAGACAAAAGTCGCCAAGCGTCATCTCATTCTGATGAAGCTACGATTTTTAACATTTTAAAATATAAAAAAATTAATTTAATAATGCCTCATTTGCATATTTAAACCTTACGTTTTAGAAAACTTGTAAAACAAAAAATGTTAGCAATTATCAATGTAATCAATCAACTGGGTAAGGTGATAACTATTACTTATTTTTCTTTTACCCTTAAAGCTGGCAGCAAGTTCACATATCGAACATAATATCATCATCACCATCGTTTTATTATTATTATTATTATTATTATTATTACTACTACTAATACTACTACTGTTATTGTTCACATTATTATTGCTATCATATTAGTAGTATTGTTATTTTTTACTGACATTACTACTGTTATCAACATATTTAGTATTACTATTATTATTACCGTTATTATTTTTATTACTGCTGCTGTCAACACAAAATTTTCCTGTTATCATCACCATATTTAGTATTATTATTATTATTATTATTATTATTATTATTACTTTAATGTTTATACTATTATATGTTTGTCATTTCTGCTTATCATTGCTTACTGCCATTGCTCATCATCATTATTATTATTATCATTATTATTATTATACATTTTTTGTTGTTTGTTTTGTTTTTTGTTTTTTGTTGTTGTTAGTGTTTTTGTATTCTGTGTTAACCGCACATTGTATGTTTTTCACTTCTAATAAAAAAATAAAAAAAAAATAAATAAAAATATAAATAAATGTTGTGCATAAATTATATCTCACATATCAAAATATATATGTGACCCTGGACCACAAAACCAGTCAAAAGTGTCATTTTTTCCAAATTGAGGTTTATACATCATCTGAAATTGAATAAATAGGCTTTCCATTGATGTATGGTTTGTTAGGATCAGACAATATTTGGCAGAGATACAACTATTTGAAAATCTGCAATCTGAGGGTGCAAAAGTAAAAATACTGAGAAAATCGCCTTTAAAGTTGTCCAAAATGAAGTTCTTAGCAATGCATATTACTCATCAGAAATTACATACCTTTCAATTTACAAAATATCTTAATGGAACATGATTTTTACTTAATATCCTGATGATTTTTTTTGATAATTTTGACCCATGCAATGTATTTTTGGCTATTGCTACAAATATAGCGTACCCCAGCGACTTAAGACTGGTTTTGTGCTCCAGGGTCACATATAGATATATATCATTATCTAATCAATATGGGAAAAAATGATCAAGATTACATTTACTCTGAAACACAGTGCATTGCATCCTCTCACAAAGCAAAGTGACGTTCAGAAGCGTAAACAGATGGAGAGAGGCCTTCTCTATCAACCCGCCTGCTCTCCAAGCCCACATGTGCAACTCGAGGGGCTATTTTACAGACAAATTACACCACGGGGCACGCTTTCCATTCGCCAACCCGTGCGTTTTTCCTGCCTATTAAAGCGCCACCGGGTATTCCTCAGCGAAGACCGAGACATCACGCTCTCCCGCGAAGCTAATCGCCGATATTTTCATCTCTTCCCGTCATAAATTTCCACCGGCCTCCGGTTAACAATCGGGCCAATTTATTGGCATATTGGCATGAGGTGATAAGGGCTAAAAACAACAGCCGCTCGTGGAGATGAGCTGATAAGGCAGATATGAGCTCCCATACAAAACATCTCACCCTCCATCACCTCTCTATCAAACCCTTATTACGACGAGAAGAACCGAAAGAGAGGAGGGCGACAGGGGTCTTGGATTCTGAAACCGACGCAAAATAAATATTAATAAAAAACAGAAATCAGATGCAACGTTTCAGGGCCAAAAAACAAGGAGGAGAAATACATAATTTATCACCGCATTATCGGGATATCCAGGCAGCCTAATCAAGGAGCACTGGATGACTATTTTTTGCCTTATCATCCAAAGTGGTGGAAACGGAGAGGGAATTATCAGCCGGCTGCAGATTGCTGGGTCGGAATTTTAATGGTAATAATCGCAGCTCTGATGGTATATCTCCCAGCCTTATCTTTCCCATTATCTGGCCCTATCTCACAGGCATCGGTGCAAATTAATGGTGCTTTTTCAGCACGGCCTTTTTATCATTGCTCAGAGAGCACCCGAGGGGAGAGAATAAGCAAAATATTAAAATACTGCATAAATCACAATTTTAGATAACCATGCAACGTATGGCGGATGGGTCGGCGCATTGCCCGACAACCTTTTTGTCCTTTAGAAGGGCTCTCGGTCGCTCTGTGCGCTGGATCAGACGGCCTCTTCCTCTTCCCGAAGTGACCTTTCGGAGCCGGAGACAATGCCCTGATGTTATGAACGCTCTTGGATAGCTCAGACCTCAGTTCCTCGGATGCATTTCAGACGCGGATCGATTTGCATGCAAACGCCTCGGTCAACAGTTTAACGACCGGAGCTCATTTGGGGCGTTTAAGAGCTGTCACGTTCGTCCAAAGTAGCACATTGAAGAAAATACACCTTCAAATGTATTTGTATTTACTGTACTGTCAAAACAAAATTTGCAGAATGCATCCCAATGTTTGAGAGCAAAACAAAGCAAGTGAAATGTAATCAGAAACTGAAACGTTTTCTTTCACCAGCACGAGCGATGGCTTTTTGAATTGTGGAACTATTTTATCTCGCTTGTTCCCATCTCCTTGGCTCAGTTTAACCTGTCCCTAAAAAAAAAAAACACAACAGCATTTCGCAACAGAGGAAGAAGATTCGTCGTCCTTCCTCCCTGCGGTCCAAAAACACACACACGCTTCTAAAGGCCCTGAACAGCGCACTTTGGCTCTTTCATTCACAAAAGACGAATGCAACAATAGCCGGCCTATTTAATTATAGTATAAAAGACAGAACTGCAATTTTATTGTGCTGAAAATATCCAGGTGCTATAGCATGACGACGTCCTAAAAATAGGCCTGAAAAATGGACATGCTCAAGCTGATGGTGTATATTTTATGAAACACATTATTTATTTAACTCTGTAGAGCTCTGCGGAGAGATGTGTCATATTTATTAAATATGAAATTTATTTTAGACCACAGAAGTACTTTCTCAAAGAATGCAACATTTAGATATTGGGTAGAAAGCAATTAATTAAATTGCATTAGCATAAATGCATGAGGTATATTTCAGTCCTTGTTAATATGCATCTGTCTAACAGACATTTTTTTATTGACATCCGCACTCTAAACAGAACCTTAAAACCTTTACAAGAAACGCTGGATCACATTTGTTAGCATAATTTTATACAGCTTGCCAAACAAATATGACATTGAAATGTCAGCCTGTTAATCGTGGACAACATCTGGTCACTGTTTACACCTTTTTAGAGTCTTTAAAATGTAAAACAACTTTAAACTCAAACACCGAATCAGTTCA
This sequence comes from Cirrhinus molitorella, assembly GCA_033026305.1. Lineage (NCBI taxonomy): Eukaryota > Metazoa > Chordata > Actinopteri > Cypriniformes > Cyprinidae > Cirrhinus > Cirrhinus molitorella. The sequence continues at coordinate 925,740 of CM065123.1, read as the reverse complement.
TGAGATAAAACTTTAAGCACTGAACAAACATGCATGCATAACTATTGCAAAAGCAATTTTAGAAAAAAACCCAGTTGCATTTATTCATTGCATTTCTATTTTTTAATTCTCTGATATGCATAAAGAATAAATAAAAGCAAACAAGTCTGGAAATTATAAAAAGCATCTCCACATGCCTGAACAAACACTAGAGAAATGCACTGTAATGCTCTGTAAACAGAGGCTTCGACAGATTCAGCTTAACAAATCTAAACCAACTAAGTTTAGTCACTTTCAAAATTAAATGCCATGCAGAAATAGTATATATTTAAGCAAAGACCAAGGATATGCACGAAGAGTAAGTAAATGCAAAATGAATGCATGACAAACAAGTCTTTAAAAATGTTGCATTAACGCGAAAAAAAATAAAAAAATAAACCTCGAATTTATTCTCTACCATAAACTGGAATATGCATAAAGAATAAATAAAAGCAAACAAGTCTGGAAATATTAAAAAGCACCCCCACATGCCTGAACAAACACTAAAGAAATGCACCGACTGTAAACAGAGAGAAGATTCATTAACGTCTTCAAATCTAAACCAACTCAGTTTTGTCACTCCGTGTAACTTTCAAAATTAAATGCGCGTGCAGAAATATTATATATTTAAGCAAAGACGATATGCACGAAGAATAAGTAAATGCAAAGCGAATGCATGACAAACAACTCTTTAAAAATGTTGCATTAACGCGAAAAAAAATAAGCCTGGTTAAATACAAAAACACCGAATCATCAAACAAGGTCCGAAAGAAGAACATTTGCACCTGCTGCTGCTATCAGTTGTCATAATACACTGATCTCTCTCTCTCTCTTTCTCTCCATCTCTCTCTCTCCCTTTCATCCAACTTTACTCCGCTTGGCTTTGAAACAAATACCAGTATAATAATAATAAACAGAGTAACTTACGTTTGATTTGCCGGGGGTTGCTCTGCTTTCTGCGGGACATGTTGATCCGGATGATTATTGATTATTGATTAATATTATATATATATTATTATGAGCGGTTATTATGGATCATCCAAGAGCCGAACGGGTCGCGGAAGGAATGAGGATTATTCACAGGCTCTTGCTTTCACACACGCGTCCCTCTCGCTCAATGCGTGCGCACGAGAGTGTGTGTGGGATATGTGTGTGCGCGCGCGCGGAGCTGCGGTCCGCTCGGACTGACGGCGGAGGGGAAGGCGTTTCGCGCTTTTGTTTGAACATGAAGTTTGATCCACCGCGGGCGCCGTACGCACAATCTCTCACGTTCAACTTCACTGTTCATCTAGATTCTAGATTATTGCTCCTCGGGACAAAAGCGTTCGTTCTGTATCGTGTAAAAGTTCATTAAAAGGTGTGAAATGTCGAAAGAAATATACTGTATTAATAACTTGATTTATCTCTCAAATATGAAGCGTTTCTGTCACCTAGATATTAGCAAAATAAATGTCCTGCAGCACTAGTGAGGAAAACCGCCCGCGTTTTTTAGCCAATCAGAAACTTTAATTACCTGTCAATCAGGTTTGCTCAAATCGGGTTGGCTGTCGTTCTTTGGAGGGCGGGGTTTTGATAATAGTTTAAATTGATTGTTTTGATTTCTAAATCACACTTTTAAAGAAATCTATTGAAAATGTCGGTCTTAAGTAACACAGGGACATTTGTAGCAATTGGCAAAAATATGTCAAAAGTAGTGTCAAAATGATAGGGTTTTTTTATGCCAAAATCATTAGGATATTAAATAAAGATCGTATTCCATTATGTTTTTTTTTTTTTTTGTACACTTCCTACCGTAAATATATCAAAACTTTCTATCTTTGATTAGTAATATGCATTGCTAAGAACTTCATTTGTACTTTAAAAGCGACTTTTTCAATATTTAGTGAGAAAACTGCCCACGTTGTTTAGCCAATCAGAAACTTTAATGACCTGTCAATCATTATCCATGCTCAAATCGGGTTGGCTGTCGTTCTTTGGAGGGCGGGGTTTTGATAATAGTTTAAATTGATTGTTTTGATTTCTAAATCACACTTTTAAAGAAATCTATTGAAAATGTCGGTCTTAAGTAACACAGGGACATTTGTAGCAATTGGCAAAAATATGTCAAAAGTAGTGTCAAAATGATAGGGTTTTTTTATGCCAAAATCATTAGGATATTAAATAAAGATCGTATTCCATTATGTTTTTTTTTTTTTTTGTACACTTCCTACCGTAAATATATCAAAACTTTCTATCTTTGATTAGTAATATGCATTGCTAAGAACTTCATTTGTACTTTAAAAGCGACTTTTTCAATATTTAGTGAGAAAACTGCCCACGTTGTTTAGCCAATCAGAAACTTTAATGACCTGTCAATCATTATCCATGCTCAAATCGGGTTGGCTGTCGTTCTTTGGAGGGCGGGGTTTTGATAATAGTTTAAATTGATTGTTTTGATTTCTAAATCACACTTTTAAAGAAATCTATTGAAAATGTCGGTCTTAAGTAACACAGGGACATTTGTAGCAATTGGCAAAAATATGTCAAAAGTAGTGTCAAAATGATAGGGTTTTTTTATGCCAAAATCATTAGGATATTAAATAAAGATTGTATTCCATTATGTTTTTTTTTTTTTTTTTTTTGTACACTTCCTACCGTAAATATATCAAAACGTAATATGCATTGCTAAGAACTTCATTTGTACTTTAAAAGCGACTTTTTCAATATTTAGTGAGAAAAACTGCCCACGTTGTTTAGCCAATCAGCAACTTAAATTGCCTGTCAATCATTATCCATGCTCAGGTTTGCTCAAATCAGGTTGGCTGTCGTTCTTTGGAGGGCGGGGTTTTGAAACAGGTGTGTTTTCGTCAAAGATAATAGTTTAAATTGATTGTTTTGCTTTCTAAATCGTGCTTTTAAAGAAATGGATTGAAACTGTCTTAAGTAACAAAGGGACATGTGTAGCAATAGGCAAAAATATGTCAAAGGTAGTGTCAAAATTATAGATTTAGATTATATATATATATATATATATATATATATATGCCAAAATCATGAGGATATTAAATAAAGATCATATTCTATTATGTTTTTGTTTTTTTTTGTACACTTCCTACCATAAATATATCAAAACGTAATCTTTGATTAGTAATATGCATTGCTAAGAACTTAATCTGTACTTTAAAAGCAACTTTCTCAATATTTAGGTTTTTTCAATATTTAGTGAGGAAAACTGCCCACGTTTGGTTTTGTTAGACAAAGATAATAGTTTAAATTGATTGTTTTGCTTTCTAAATCACGCTTTTACAGAAATCCATTGAAACTGTCAGTCTTAAGTAACAAAAATAGTGTAGTGTCAAAACTATAGATTTTTTTTTATGCCAAAATCATTAAGATATTAAGTAAAGATCATATTCCATTATGATTTTTTGTACACTTCCTACCGTAAATATATCAAAACATAATTGTTGATTAGTAATATTCATTGCTAAGAACTTCATTTGTACTTTCTCAATATTTAGATTTTTTCTATATTTAGTGAGGAAAACTGCCTGCATTTTTTGACCAATCAGAAACTTAAATTACCTGTCAATCATTATCCGTACTCATGTTGCTAGAATCAGGTTGGCTATCATCCTTTTAGGGCGGGTTTTGAAACAGGTGTGTTTTTTTAAGACAAATCTATCTATCTATATAAAGGATCAAATAAACTTCCATGTTTTCTAGCCTTTTGTAATTCGTGAGGATTTTTAGAAATCACACTGCAAAAAATTGCTTTTCTTATTTAGATCTTTTGTCTTGTCAAAAAAAAAAAAAAAAACAATTCTTAAAGCAAGAAAGATTTTCTAGACTCATACAAAATTATTGTCTTGGTTTCAGAAAAAAAAAAAAAAAGAGGAGTCAAAATGAAGTGAGTTTTTGCTTGAAATAAGATTATTTTGCATACTCCTTTGGCATATTATTTCGAATGTTCTTAGCAAAAACTTAATTTTGACTTCTTTTTTTTCTGAAAACAAGACCATTTTTACTTTTACTTTTTATTAGAAAATCTACTTGCTTTAAGAATTTGACTGGAAAAAAAGACAAAAAAGAAAAGCATTTTTTGCAGTGTATTGAATATTTTACTAAAACTCCAACAGAAATCACCTAAAATGAAAACAAATCAACGTGCGTACGTTTTACTTAAAAGTGATCTTCAACTACCCCAAGACTCTCATAAAGTGTGCTACTTTCAGCATGCATTTGGCGAAAAATACATTCATATATATTCACAAATCCTGCAACTTCCACGTCACAGAAAATCCCTTTTACTCAAATTTGAAGTATCATTTCTTAAACAGTTTGGGGGCCCGGAAATCGCCTTCTTCAATTAGCCAGTTGAACTGCCAAGTAAGACAAGCAAGTCGCCTGTGAAATTATCTTGTAACCCAATTCCGGGACTTTGGAACGGAGTCTGAAACTACGGCATAATTTCAAGGGGTTAACTAGTCAACGGAGCTGCACCTTGAGGAAACCTTTATCTGCCTCTGTGCAGTTTGCTTCTGCTTTCACCAGCCATTACACTCTGGCAAGACGTCTAGCTCTTCCCAGAGTCCTCTGCTCCAGCGCTGGCGGGCTGTGAACTCGAGCCATGAAGGAGAATAACGCTAGCCGACTTCTAGTCCTGGTTTAGATCGAAATGCTGATGGTGAAAATTTGCAGCATAATGTTTTAGACTTTTGCTTTAATGCAAAATTAAAGCTTCTTTGTGCAATTTTGTGACACCTTCAAACCTTGCTCTTTAAACGTCGTTTAACCAATGGCTTGAGTTTGGGGGCGGGACTTAACATTTCGCCGAACCAATCGCAAGCAGACGTTATTTTTGCGATTCCACTCTGTGCTATTAGTGGCACACTGAAACCAAGAGCCTTTGCATGGTTTTATGCATGACTCATTTGTGCATATTGTTCCAAATGTGACTCTGGACCACAAAAATAAAGGTCATAAGGGTCGATTTTTCGAAATTGAGATTTATGTATCATCTGAAAGCTGAATAAATAAGCTTTTCCTTTCATGTATGGTTTGTTAGGGTCAGACAATATTTGGCTGAGATACAACTATTTGAAAATTTGCAATCTGAGGGTGCAAAAAAAATCAAGATATTGAGAAAATCACCTTTAAAATTGTCCAAATGAAGTTCTTAGCAATGCATATTACTTATCAGAAATTTAGTTTTGATGCATTTATGGTAGGAAATTTACGTGGAACATAATCTTTACTTAATATCCTAATGATTTTTGGCATAAAAGAAAAATCAATCATTTTGACACACACAATGCATTTTTGACCATTGCTACAAATATACACAAATAATAAAGTTAATCTTTATCAAAATGCATTTTTTTTCACTTTTTTCTCACAAATATTCCACATAAAAGACATCTACATATAGTTCACAAGAGAAAATAATAGTTGAATTTACAAAAACTAACATGATCAAAAGTTTTTGTTTTTGTGGAAAAAAAAAAATAATAATAAATAAACTTCAGGTCCCACAAAATTCACAATTTTGTTTATTTCAAACCCTTACCAACAATGAGGCTCATGCCAACATGAAACCAAAAGCTGAACTTTTTTACTGTCTTGAAGCATGGTTTTATGCATGACTCATTTGTGCATATTATTCCAAAATAATAAACAGTTAATCTTTATCAAAATGCAATACCATGCAATTTCTCACTGAATAAAACTTGAATATTTACTCACCCTCAGGCAATAATAGATGTACAGCTGAGGTCAAAAGTTAACACCCCCTTTCAGAATCTGCAAAATTTAATTATTTTAGCAAAATAAGAGGGTCACGCAACATGCATGTCATTTTGTTTTTATTTAATACTGACCTGAATAAGATATTTCACATACAAGACATCTACTCACAAGAGAAAATAATAGCTGAATTTATAAAAAAAACTTTTTTTTCACAAATATTTCACATAAAAGACGTCTACATATAGTTCACAAGAGAAAATAATAGTTGAATTTACAAAAAACTAACATGATCAAAAGTTTTTGTTTTTGTAAAAAATAAAATAAAATAAAAAAAATAAACTTCAGGTCCCACAAATTCACAATTTTGTTTATTTCAAACCCTTTCCAACAATGAGGCTCATGTCAACATGAAACCAAAAGCGGAGCCTTTTTACTGTCTTGAAGCATGGTTTTATGCATGACTCATTTGTGCATGTTGTTCCAAATGTGACTCTGGACCACAAAAATAAGGGTCATAAGGGTCAATGTTTCGAAATTGAGATTTATGCATCATCTGAAAGCAGAATAAATAAGCTTTTCCTTTCACGTATGGTTTGTTAGGATAGGACAATATTTGACCGAGATACAACTATTTGAAAATCTGCAATCTGAGGGTGCAAAAAAATCTAAATACTGAGAAAATTACCTTTAAAATTGTCCAAATGAAGTTCTTGGCAATGCATATTACTTATCAGAAATTTAGTTTTGATATATTTATGGTAGGAAATTTACATGGAACGTAATTTTTACTGAATATCCTAATGATTTTTGGCATAAAAGAAAAATCAATAATTTTGACACACACAATGTATTTTTGACCATTGCTACAAATATACACAAATAATAAAGTTAATCTTTATCAAAATGCATTTTTTTTTCACTTTTTTTTCACAAATATTCCACATAAAAGACATCTACATATAGTTCACAAGAGAAAATAATAGTTGAATTTACAAAAACTAACATGATCAAAAGTTTTTGTTTTTGTGGAGAAAAAAAAATAATAATAAATAAACTTCAGGTCCCACAAAATTCACAATTTTGTTTATTTCAAACCCTTACCAACAATGAGGCTCATGCCAACATGAAACCAAAAGCTGAACTTTTTTACTGTCTTGAAGCATGGTTTTATGCATGACTCATTTGTGCATATTATTCCAAAATAATAAACAGTTAATCTTTATCAAAATGCAATACCATGCAATTTCTCACTGAATAAAACTTGAATATTTACTCACCCTCAGGCAATAATAGATGTACAGCTGAGGTCAAAAGTTAACACCCCCTTTCAGAATCTGCAAAATTTAATTATTTTAGCAAAATAAGAGGGTCACGCAACATGCATGTCATTTTGTTTTTATTTAATACTGACCTGAATAAGATATTTCACATACAAGACATCTACTCACAAGAGAAAATAATAGCTGAATTTATAAAAAATACTTTTTTTTCACAAATATTTCACATAAAAGACGTCTACATATAGTTCACAAGAGAAAATAATAGTTGAATTTACAAAAAACTAACATGATCAAAAGTTTTTGTTTTTGTAAAAAATAAAATAAAATAAAAAAAATAAACTTCAGGTCCCACAAATTCACAATTTTGTTTATTTCAAACCCTTTCCAACAATGAGGCTCATGTCAACATGAAGGCAAAAGCGGAGCCGTTTTACTGTCTTGAAGCATGGTTTTATGCATGACTCATTTGTGCATATTGTTCCAAATGTGACTCTGGACCACAAAAATAAGGGTCATAAGGGTCAATTTTTCAAAATTGAGATTTATGCATCATCTGAAAGCTGAATAAATAAGCTTTTCCTTTCATGTATGGTTTGTTATGATAGGACAATATTTGGCCGAGATACAACTATTTGAATATCTGCAATCTGAGGGTGCAAAAAAATCAAAATATTGAGAAAATCACCTTTAAAATTGTCAAATGAAGTTCTTAGCAATGCATATTACTTATCAGAAATTTAGTTTTGATGCATTTATGGTAGGAAATTTACATGGAACATAATCTTTACTTAATATCCTAATGATTTTTGGCATAAAAGAAAAATCAATAATTTTGACACACACAATGCATTTTTGACCATTGCTACAAATATACACAAATAATAAAGTTAAAAAGTTAATCTTTATCAAAATGCAATACCATGCAATTTCTCATTGAATAAAACGCATAATACAGTGGTTTTCCATGTTGACTTTAAATGAACAGTCCACCCAAAAATAAAAATCAGTTGAATATTTATAATAGATGTACAGTTGAGGTCAAAAGTTTACACCCCCCTTTCAGAATCTGCAAAATATTAAATATTTTAGCAAAATAAGAGGGATCACACAAAATGCATGTTATTGTTTATTTAGTACTGACCTGAATAAGATATTTCACATAAAAGACATCTACTCACAAGAGAAAATAATAGTTGAATTTATAAAAAACATTTTTTTCACAAATATTTCACATAAAAGACGTCTGCATATAGTTCACAAGAGAAAGGATTTTTTTCTGAAGAACAGCAGACAGTTTAACTGTTCAGGATAAACAGGGGACTCATGAACAACTATCACTAAACGAAAAACACAGCTGTGGATCATTCAGGAACAACACAGTATTAAAAATCAAAACAGTAATTTTTATCAGTTCAACTATTATTTTATCTTGTAGACTAACAATAACATGCATTCTGTAACAAAATGTATTATTGTGAATATTGTTCAAACTGACAAACATTAAAAAATATTTAATATTTATAAAATTATTTATTATTATTTATTATTTTCTATAATATTTATAATATTTATAAAAACATCTAATATTTTCAACATCTCTTCCATTCTGATTCATTCTTTCTATTTTTAGTAGTTTTTTTGTATTATTTGTTTATTTATTTATTTTTAATACATATAACAAAAGAGACATCATTTTCTAGGAAGTGACATCTTTTTTGGTGGCGGAGAAAACATAGTTAATTAAATGTATAAGATTCTTGTATTTTATTATGATTTATTTATTTTTTTATTTATTTTTTTTAATAAAATGTGTTAGTGTGAAAATTGTTTTAACTGATAATAATTTTTTTTTCTTATATTTTCAACATCTTTTCCATCCAGATTTTTTTTTGTTTCGTTTCATTTCTTTTTCTCTTTCTTTCTTTCTTTCTTTCTTTCTTTCTTTCTTAAATCCCTTCAAAATGAACAAAAGACAGTGCCTTAATGACATAATTTTAATGAAATGTATAAGATTCTTGTATTTTTTTTTTATAAAATATGTTATTGTGAAAATTGTTTTAACTGATAATTAATTTTTTTTCTTATATTTCCAACATCTTTTCCATCCTGATTTTCTTTGTTTCTCTTATTTTTTTTTTATTTATTTATTTATTAAAATCCCTTCAAAATGAACAATAGACAGTTCCTTAATGACATTTTTGGGAAATGACATAATTTTTTTGAAATGTATAAGATTCTTGTATTTTTTTTTTTTTTTTTTGTTATTGTGAAAATTGTTTTAACTGATGATCAATTAATTTTTTTTTTCTTATATTTTCAACATTTTTTCCATCCTGATTTTCTTTGTTTCTTTTATTTTTCTTTTCTTTTTTTATTTATTTAAAATCCCTTCAAAATAAACGAAAGACAGTTCCTTAATGACATTTTCTTTTGGGAAATGACATAATTTTAATGAAATTTTATTTGTATTTTTTTTTTTTATAAAATATGTTATTGTGCAAATTGTTTTAACTGATAATCAATTAATATTTTTTTCTTATATTTTCAACATCTTTTCCATCCTGATTTTTTTTGTTTCTTTTATTTTTCTTTTCTTTTCTTTCTTTCTTTATTTATTAAAATCCTTTCAAAATGAATGAAAGACAGTTCCTTAATGACATTTTCTTTTAGGAAATGGCATAATTTTAATGAAATGTATAAGATTCTTGTATTTCTTTTCTTTTCTTTTTTTTTTGTATTTTTTTTAATATATAAAATATGTTATTGTGAAAATTGTTTTAACTGATAATCAATTAATATTTTTTTCTTATATTTTCAACATCTTTTCCATCCTGATTTTCTTTTTCTTTTCTTTTCTTTTCTTTTCTTTTCTTTTCTTTTCTTTTCTTTTCTTTTCTTTTCTTTTCTTTATTTATTAAAATCCCTTCAAAATGAACAAAAGACAGTTCCTTAATGACATTTTCTTTTGGGAAATGACATCATTTTAATGAAATGTATAAGATTCTTGTATTTTATTTTTTTTTTATTTTATAAAATATGTTATTGTGAAAATTGTTTTAACTGATAATCATTTTTTTTTTCTTATATTTCGAACATCTTTTCCATCCTGATTTTCTTTGTTTCTTTTATATTTCTTTTCTTTTATTTATTTATTTATATTTATTTATTTATTTTTATCCCTTCAAAATGAACGAAAGACAGTTTCTTAATGACATTATCTTTTGGGAAATGGCATAATTTTTGGTGGGGGAGAAAACAACTACAAAAACTTGAAATGTATAATATATTTTTTTTTAGATTTGAAGAAATTTAGCATTGCTTCACTTGCTCACCAATGGATCCATTGCAGTGAATGGGTGCCGTCAGAAATAAGAGTCCAAACTTCAGATAAAAACGATGATACTAGTCCATCAGCCATTTCTGAATATGTTAGGAAGTTTTACATTTTCTCATCTAATCTTTCCAAAGTGTAATAAAAGCATGGTCATTTCATTCAGAGTTTGTGCTAAAGAGAATTATACTTCCAGCAAACTCGAAGCTCATTCTGTAAAAAGCTATTAATTTCCATGTTAAAAAGCATATTATATTCTCAATTCATTCACAGCTGTTCCCTTGAACTCTGCACTCGTTGTAAATAAGAGTAATATGTTGCATATACTGTGTGCATTTGTTTTGTCTGTTGTTTCGTGTAATTCTGAGCATGACTTCGCTGACGCTCTTTGCGCTCCTGTGGCAGGTCAGCGGCGCTCTCTGTGTGGTTCGTATTAACGAGGACCTCCAAATTAATTAAGTGACCCCAGGCAAGTGCAGGGCCACCGTGTCCTTTCTGTCTTTTCATATCGTTCAAGGTTAGATTACATTTGGAAACATGTTTCATTTCTTCGAAAAGCTGTGTGCGCATATGCGAGGAATTAAAGGCTGTTTTAACCAATCAATAATTGAATCAAAGCGTTTTGCTCCTGGAGGTGATCAGGAAACGCCGTTCTTTCTTAATTTTACTTTGTATTTTCTTTCAGGGGCAGATTAAACGAATCCAGGCACGCTAGGTCAGATAATAAATATGGCTGTGAAATATTGTATAATAATGATTGCTAAGGTGTTGTTTAGCACAGTTTTAAAGCACACTGCAAGCATGTGGTCAAATAGAGTTGCATTTGGTTGCAATGCATTACTTCCATTTACAAAGTCTGCAGGCTGATTAATCAGATCATACAAGTGTGAAGTTATCACTTGATTTTTCAGAAGATTAAATGTATTTTTTAAAGATGGAAATCATCACAGTATCACAATAAAAAATATGGATTAACTTTTTATTTTATTTGTATTTTTATTTATTTTTTTATTTTTTTGCCATGTATTCTAATTCTAACGCAGAAAAAGCATCAATTTATTTATTTATTCAAAAAAAAAAAAAAAATCCATGTGCTTTTTTTATCTAATCAAGGTTTCAAACTAGCAAAACGTGCATATTATGAATATTTCTTATATTTTCAAATATTTTCCATCTTGATTCTTTCTTTCTATTTTTTTTTATTTTTATTACATTTTTTTTAATCCCTTTAAAACTATAATTTTTGAAAAAACAGCAGCAGAAAGTTAATAAAATTGATAAGATATTGTATTTTTTAACTAACAAAAAAATGTGTTATTGTCAATGCTGTTCAAACTGATAACCATTTTATAGTTTTTTTTTCTTGAATTTTCAACATATCTTCTATACATATGGGAACAAAATGTATTATTGTGAACACTGAAAAAAAAAAGCAATATTTTCAACATCTTTTCCCATTCTGATTCATTCTTTTGATTTTTAGTTTTTTAAATATTTTAATTAATTTTATGTGTATTTTTTAAAATACATATAACAAAAGTCAATTTCTTAATGGCAACATTTTCTAGGAAGTGACATCTTTTTTTCAAAACATAGTTAATGAAATGTATAAGATTCTTGTATTTTTTTATTTATATATATATATATATATATATATATATATATATTATAAAATGTGTTATTGTGAAAATTGTTTTAACTGATAATCAATTAATCATCATTAAGCATCATTTTCTTTCTTTCTTTCATTTATTTATTTATTTTTTAATCCCTTCAAAATGAACAAAAGCCAGTTCCTTAATGACATTATCTTTCAGGAAATGACATAATTTTGGGTGGGGGAGAAAACAGCAGAAAGTCAATAAAATGTATAAGATCTTGTATTTTTAAAATATAAAATTGTGAATATTGTTTTAAAACTGGTAATCAATTTATAGTTTTTCCTTATATTTTTAACATTTTTTTTCCATTCTCAGTCATTCTTTCTATTTTTAGTTTTTTTAATTGTTTAATTTATTTTATTAGTTTTTTTATTTATTTGTATTTTTTTATACATATAAAAAAAGTCAATTTCTTAATGGCATAATTTTTTTTGGTGGGGGAGAAATTATTATAATGTTTTTATTTATTTATTTATTTATTTTTATATATTTTTTTTAAAAATGTGTTATTGTGAAAATAGTTTTAACTGATAATCAATTAATTTTTCATTCATCTTCTCCATCCTGATACTCTTTTTATTTTATTTTATTTTATTTTATTTTATTATTTATCCCTTTAAAATTAACAAAAACCAGTTCCTTAATGACATTATCTTTCTAGAAATTACATAATTTTTGGTGGATGACAAAGCAGCAGAAAGTTAATAAAATGTATAAGATCTTGTATTTTTTACAAATAAAATGTGTTATTATAAATATTGTTTAAACATAATAAATTTATATATATATATATATATATATATATATATTATTATTATTTTTTTTTTTTTTTTTTAACATTTTTTCCGTCCTGATTTTCCTTCTTTGCCTTTTTAATCCCTTAAAAACGAACAAAAGCCAGTTCCTTAATGACATTATCTTTCAGTCTTTCAGGAAATGACATAATTTTTAGTGTGGGAGACAACAAACAGCAGAAAGTCAATGAAATGTGTAAGATATTCTATTTCTATTTCTCTTTCTCCTGTATCTTCAAGACCTTTTCCATCCTGATTTTCCTTCCTGTCATTTATCTATTTTTAAAACTAACAAAAGCCAGTTCCATAATGCCATCAGTTTCCAGGAAATGACATTTTTGGTCCGTCAGACACATTTACTAGTCGCTCGGACTTCTCTAATGCAATCAAAAGGACGATCAGAAATTCCTAAAGTTCTGCTTTGGACATTTCTCACGCCAAAACACTCCAAAAACAGGCAGATGCTGAGTCTCCTTTGAGCGCGAATTCAGAGAGTCCAGCTAAACGGTGAACTCCAGATTAATTTCACACCGCAGCTCCATCCCTCAGGACCTCGGCACGCGTCGGATCTTATTCCTCGCGTTGGTCCCGCAATTTGACTGACAGGTACAAATCTGCGAGAGGTGGAGGGCGCCTCCATCACGGGCCGCAGCAGATGGTTGAAATAATTAACATGATGCTGTTCTCATCGCAGGGGAAATCAGTGGCACCGAGATCACGCCGCTGCCGCTTTAACACACACACCGAGAGAGAGGAGTTTAGCGCTGACGTTAAATGAAGGGATTTAGAAGACATATGGGATTGTTCTGCGACAACAAGAAATGCACAGTCACTGACTTACAGCAAAAAAACGATATTTATCCACTTTAACCCTCTGGCCCTCTTCGTTTAGGAGCCACGCTTACCTTCTTTGTGCTCAAAAGTGACCGAAGCCTTGAATTTTGTTTCCAGGAAAATCAATGCAATACATTTTTGTTCAATAATATTTTTTGATTACTATTTAGAATTTTGAGGAGATTTTATGATACTATGCAATATTTATACTATTTTAATAAGATATTTTTTTTCCATTGGAATGAATGTATATTTTTGTATTTAATTATTTATATATTATTTGTCAACAAACATTTTTCAACAAATGCAACATTTCATATTAAAATCGAGTAAAATCATTTAAAATCCTTTTTTTTTTGAGAATTAGGTCATTGGTGGCATTAAAAAAATTAAAACTTGTGTAATGTTATATACCTTCTGTATAGCTCCATATACATATATACAGAGGTTTTTGGATTCACAGTTTTTTTTTTTTTTTTTTAAATCAATGCAATAAATTTTGTTCAATAATATTTTCTGATTATTATTTAGAATTTTGAGGAGATTTTATGATACTATGCAATATTTATAACATTTTAATAAGATATTTTTTCCATTGGAATTAATATCTATTTTTTTGTATTTAGTTATTTATATATTATTTTTCAACAAATGCAAAATTTCATATTAAAATAGAGTAAAATCATTTAAAATCCTTTTTTTTTTAATTTGAGAATTGGGTCATTGGTGGCATTAAAAAATGTAAAACTTGTGTAATGTCATGGACCTCCTGTATAGCTCCATATACATATATACAGAGGTTTCTGGATTCACATTGTTTTGTTTTTTTGTTTGTTTTTTTTGTTTGTTTGTTTTTTTGAAAATCAATGCAATACATTTTTGTTCAATAATATTTTTGGATTATTATTTAGAATTTTGAGGAGATTTTATGATACTATGCAATATTTATACTATTTTAAAAAGCTATTTTTTTCCATTGGAATGAATGTATATTTTTGTATTTAGTTATTTCTATATTATTTTTCAACAAAAATTTTTCAACAAATGCAACATTTCATATTAAAATAGAGTAAAAGTATTTAAAATTCTTTTTTTTTTTTTTTTTTTTTTTGATCTGAGAATTGTGCCACTGGTGGCATTAAAAAATTACAACTTGTGTAATGTCATATCTCCTATATAGCTCCCTATATATATGTATACAGACGCTTTTGGATTCGCATTGTTTTTTTTTATTTTTTTTTTTTACAGTTTATTAATTTTATTTATCCACTTTAACCCTCTGGCCCTCTTCGTTTAGGAGTCACGCTTACCTTCTTTGTGCTCAAAAGTGACCGAAGCCTTGAATTTTTTTCCAGGAAAATCAATGCAATACTTTTTTGTTCAATAATATTTTTGGATTATTATTTAGAATTTTGAGGAGATTTTATGATACTATGCAATATTTATACTATTTTAATTAGCCTTTTTCTTTCCATTGGAATGAATGTATATTTTTGTATTTAGTTATTTATATATTATTTTTCAACAAACATTTTTCAACAAATGCAACATTTCATATTAAAATAGAGTAAAATAGAGTAAAATCCTTTTTTTTTTTTATCTGAGAATTGTGTCATTGGAGGCATTAAAAAATTAAAAACTAGTGTAATGTCATGTAACCTCCTGTATAGCTCCCTATGTACATATATACAGAGGTTTTTGGATTCCCATTGTGTTTTTTTTTGTTTTTTTTTGTTTGTTTTTTGTTTTTTGAAAATCAATGCAATACATTTTTGTTCAATAATATTTTTTGATTACTATTTAGAATTTTGAGGAGATTTTATGATACTATGCAATATTTATAACATTTTAATAAGCTATTTTTTCCATTGGAATTAATATCTATTTTTTTGTATTTAGTTATTTATATATTATTTTTCAACAAATGCAAAATTTCATATTAAAATAGAGTAAAATCATTTAAAATCCTTTTTTTTATTATTTGAGAATTGGGTCATTGGTGGCATTAAAAAATTAAAAACTTGTGTAATGTCATATACCTCCTGTATAGCTCCAAATACATATATACAGAGGCTTTTGGATTCCCATTGTTTTTTTTTTGTTTTTGTTTGTTTTTTTTTACAGTTTATTAATTTTATTTATCCACTTTAACCCTCTGGCCCTGAGGAGATTTTATGATACTATGCAATATTTATACTATTTTAATAAGCTATTTTATAATTAATATCTATTTTTTTGTATTTAGTTGTTTATATATTATTTTTCAACAAATGCAAAATTTCATATTAAAATAGAGTAAAATCATTTAAAATCCTTTATTTTTTATTTTTTTTTTTGATCTGAGAATTGTGCCACTGGTAGCATTAAAAAATGTAAAAACTTTTGTAATATCATGCACCTCCTGTATAGCTTCATATATACATATATACACAGAGGCTTTTGGATTCGCATTGTTTTTTTGAATGAATGTATGTTTTTGTATTTAGTTATTTATATATTATTTTTCAACAAACATTTTTCAAGAAATGCAAAATTTCATATTAAAATAGAGTAAAATCATTTAAAATCCTTTTTTTTTTTTTTTTTTTTTTGAGAATTAGGTCATTGGTGGCATTAAAAAAATATAAACTAGTGTAATGTCACGTAACCTCCTGTATAGCTCCCTATATACATATATACAGAGGTTTTTGGATTCCCATTGTTTTTTTTTTTTTTTTTTTTTACAGATTATTAATTTTATGTATCCACTTAAAAAAAAAAAAAGGTAACTTCTAAAATAAGTCAAAAATATCAACCTGACCACACATAATGAATCGAGTCGAGTAAAAAACTCTAGCAATGTTACGTTCGCATTGTGAAACCGCTGTAAACGAGGTGTGAGGTTTAATCTGGAATCTGAAGATGCAAAAAAAATAAATATAAAATAAAATAAAAAATCTAAATATTGAGAAAATTGCCTTTAAAGTTGTGCAAATGAAGTTCTTAGCAATGCATATTACTAATTAAAAAATTAGGTATTTGAAAATCTGAAATCTGAAGATGCAAAAAAATTAAAAACAATCTAAATAATGAAAAAAATCACCTTTAAAGTTGTGCAAATGAAGTATTTCCCATTCATTTCCTATGTCGGTCATTCTTGACTGCAAAGAAGGCAAGTGTGACTATTTTTTTGACTCATATCCATGATTTTTTTGTGTGTTCACATTGCTAATGAGACAATAGTCTCCAAGTATCATGTCATTCCGATGAAGCTACGATTTTTAAAAATAAATAAAACATAAAAGTTTTTGGTCAAAAGTGACCGAAGAGGGCCAGAGGGTTAAAAAACAACAAAAAAGGTAACTTCTAAAATAAGTCAAAAATATCAACCTGACCACACATAATGAATCGAGTCGAGTAAAAAACACTAGCAAAGGTACGTTAGGTGTGAAGTTTAATCTGGAATCTGAAGATGCAAAAAAAAAAAAAAAGAAAAATAAAATTAAAAAATCTAAATATTGAGAAAATTGCCTTTAAAGTTGTGCAAATGAAGTTCTTAGCAATGCATATTACTAATCAAAAATTAATTATTTGAAAATCTGAAATCTGAGGATGCAAAAAAATTAAAAACAATCTAAATATTGAAAAAGATCACCTTTAAAGCTGTGCAAATGAAGTATTTCCCAAGTCAAAAATATCAACCTGACCACACATAATGAATCGAGTCGAGTAAAAAAACGCCAGCAATGGTACGTTAGGTGTGAGGTTTAATCTGGAATCTGAAGATGCCAAAAAAAAAAAAAGAAAAAGAAAAAGAAAATTAAAAAATCTAAATATTGAGAAAATTGCCTTTAAAGTTGTGCAAATGAAGTTCTTAGCAATGCATATTACTAATCAAAAAATTAGGTATTTGAAAATCTGAAATCTGAGGATGCAAAAAAATTAAAAACAATCTAAATAATGAAAAAAATCACCTTTAAAGCTGTGCAAATGAAGTTCTTAGCAATGTATATTACTAATCAAAAAATTAAGTATTTGAAAATCTGAAATCTGAGGATGCAAAAAAATGTAAACAAAAAAAAATTAAATATTGAAAAAAATCACCTTTAAAGTTGTGCAAATGAAGTATTTCCCATTCATTTCCTATGTCAGTCATTTTTGACTGCAAAGAAGGCAAGTGTGGCTATTTTTTTGACTCTTCAAAATATCCGAATCATGTCCATGATTTTTTTGTGTGTTCAGATTGATAATGTGACAATAGTCACCAAGTTTCATATCATTTCGATGAAGCTACGATTTTTAAAATGTTAAAATATAAACATTTTTGGTGACCGAAGAGGGCCAGAGGGTTAAAAAAAAAAGGTAACTTCTAAAATAAGTCAAAAATATCAACCTGACCACACATAATGAATGAGTTAAAAACGGCAGCAATGTTACGTTCACATTGTGAAACCGCTGTAAACGAGGTGTGAGGTTTAATCTGGAATCTGAAGATGCAAAAAAATTAAAAACAATCTAAATATTGAAAAAAAATCACCTTTAAAGCTGTGCAAATGAAGTTCTTAGCAATGCATATTACTAATCAAAAAATTAGGTATTTGAAAATCTGAAATCTGAGGATGCAAAAAAATTAAAAACAATCTAAATATTGAAAAAAATCACCTTTAAAGCTGTGCAAATTAAGTTCTTAGCAATGCATATTACTAATCAAAAAATTTGGTATTTGAAAATCTGAAATCTGAGGATGCAAAAAAAAAAAAAAAAAAAAGGTAAGTAAAAAATATCAACCTGACCACACATAATGAATCGAGTCGAGTAAAAAACTCTAGCAATGGTACGTTAGGTGTGAGGTTTAATAATGAACAATCTAAATATTGAAAAAAAAAATCACCTTTAAAGCTGTGCAAATGAAGTTCTTAGCAATGCATATTACTAATCAAAAATTAGGTATTTGAAAATCAGGAATCTGAGGGTGCAGAAAAAAATCTAAATATTGAGAAAATCGCCTTTAAAGTTGTGCAAATGAAGTTCTTAGCAATGCATATTACTAATCAAAAAATTAGGTATTTGAAAATCTGAAATCTGAGGATGCAAAAAAAATAAATATTGAAAAAAATCACCTTTAAAGTTGTGCAAATTAAGTTCTTAGCAATGCATATTACTAATCAAAAAATAGGTATTTGAAAATCAGGAATCTGAGGATGCAAAAAAAATAAATATTGAAAAAAATCACCTTTAAAGCTGTGCAAATGAAGTATTTTCCAAGTCAAAAATATCAACCTGACCACACATAATGAATCGAGTCGAATAAAAAACGCTAGCAATGGCACGTTCACATTGTGAAACCGCTGTGTGTGTGTGTTTACGTGTGTGCAGCTAAATATATCCACGTCTGCCTCCAGCACATTTAAATATGATTTACTGCCGTCTGAACTTCGGCATCAGCATCGACAGCGGCTCTTGAAGACGCAAGGCTGATTTTCTGCTGTATGATGCCACACCAACTGGCATTATGGGACTGGCTGCTATCCAGAGGAGGTGACTGTGACTCTGTGTATGTGAGTGTGTGTGTGTGTGTGTGTGTGTGTGTGTGTGTGTGTGGGCGCTGTTAGACAGCTGGAGGAGTGGACGAGCATCAAGGCCATGCATTCATGTCCATCTGCTTGAAAAGAGATGGAAGGTCTAGTGTTGATAATGATGAAATTAATAAAGGCCAGAAGATACGGCGAATAAAATCGCTATCGAATGACGCACGGGGTAAAAAAACGTGTCGAAGGGTGAGCTAAAAAATGTGCTGACATTTATTTCGACTGGTTTCATTGAAGTCAAATGTAGTAATAAGATTTTAGTATGACATTATCAACCAGATTATACCAGATGAAAGTCATTTGTAATGACCAAGGTACATTTCTTTAAATAAAGGATCTAAAATAGTGTTTTGCACTTAAACGCTTAAAAATAATAGGTCTTTTAACTACATTCTAACATTTAACCACAAAAGGTTCTTTATAGTCAAAAAAGATTCTATAGATTTTTAAAATGACAAAAAAGGTTCTTTTAAGAACTGGTTCTTCATCATTGCTTTATTTATTTGTTACATTTGTTTTATTACCTTTTGGTAAACAGTTCTTTTTTTGAATATGAAGAACTTTTTAAATAATCTTTTATTTATTTTTCATTATATTAAGAACCAGTCATAAGGGGACAACAACTAAATTGGGGACAAACAGTTTATTAATTTGGAACTATTGATTAATTTCCTCAAATTAAAATTGTTTAAAGTTTCTTTTTGAATGATTGATATATTACTTTCCCATTTGATACTGTAAAGTTGCTTTGACACAATTTGTATTGTAAAAAGCGCTATATAAATAAAGCTGACTTGACTTGATAAGGGGCTTTTTTTTTTAAATTGAGATTTATATACCTTATTGATGTATGGTTTGTTAGGATAGGAGATGCAATTTTGTGGAAATCTGGAATCTGAGGGTGCAAAAAAATAAAAAAAATAATCTAAATATTGAGAAAATTGCCTTTAAAGTCGTGCAAATGAAGTTCTTAGCAATGCACATTATTAATCAAAAATTAGGTATTTGAAAATCTGCAATCTAAGGCTGCAAAAAAGAAAAAATCAATGCAAGTTCTTAGCAATGCATATTATTTACAAAATATCTTCCATCGATGTATGGTTTAGTAGGATAGGACAATATTTGCAATACAACTATTTTATTACCTTTCGGTAAACAGTTCTTTTTTTGAATATGAAGAACTTTTTAAATAATCTTTTTTTTTTTTTTTTTTTCCATTATATTAAGAACCTTTTGTGCAATGGAAAGGTTTTGAGAAAATATATGTGACCCTGGACCACAAAACCAGTCATAAGGGGCTTTTTTTTTTTTTTTTAATTGAGATTTATATACCTTCTGAAAGCTGAGAAGCTCCATTGATGTATGGTTTGTTAGGATAGGAGATGCAACTGTGGAAATCTGGAATCTGAGGGTGCAAAAAAAAAAAAATTGTGCAAATGAAGCTCTTAGCAATGCACATGATTAATCAAAAATTAGGTATTTGAAAATCTGGAAACTGAGGTTGCAAAAAAAAAGAAAAGAACATTTAGTTCAAAGAAATGCAATGCATATTATTAATAAAAAAATAAGTATTTGAAAATCTGGAATCTGAGGGTGCAAAAAATTAAATAATAATAATAATAATAAAAATCTAAATATTGAGAAAATCACATTTAAAGCTGTGCAAATGAAGTTCTTAGCAATGCTTATTACTAATCAAAAATGAGGTATTTGAAAATCTGGAATCTGAGGGTGGAAAAAAAAAGAAAAAGAAAATTTAGTTCTAAGCAATGCAAGCTCTTAGCAATGCATATTACTAATCAAAAAAAAAAAAAAAGCATTTGAAAATCTGGAATCTGAGAGTACAAAAAAAATTAAAAAAATAAATAAAAACAATCTAAATATTGAGAAAATCACCTTTAAAATTGTGCAAATGAAGTTCTTAGCAATGCATTATTACTAATCAAAAAAATAAGTACTTGAAAATCTGGAATCTGAGAGTGCAAAAAAAAAAAAGAAAAAAAAAATCTAGTTCTAAGCAATGCAAGTTCTTAGCAATGCATATTACTAATCAAAAATTTGGTATTTGAAAATCTGAAATCTGAGGTTGCAAAAAATTAAAAACAATCGAAATATTGCAAAAAATCGCCTTTAAAGTTGTGCAAATGAAGTTCTTAGCAATGCACATTACTAATCAAAAATGAGGTATTTGAAAATCTGGAATCTGAGGTTGCAAAAAAAAAAATAGAAAAGAAAAATTATGTCTGAGCAATGCAAGTTCTTAGCAATGCAAATTATTATAAGTATCTGAAAATCTGGAATCTGAGGGTGCAAAAAAAAAAAAAAAAATCTAAATATTGAGAAAATCGCCTTTAAAATTGTGCAAATGAAGTTCTTAGCAATGCATATTATTAATTAAAAAATAAGCATTTGACAATCTGGAATCTGAGGGTGCAAAAACATTAAAAACAATCAAAATATTGAGAAAATCACCTTTAAAGCTGTGCAAATGAAGTTCTTAACAATGCATATTACTAATCAAAAAAATAAGTACTTGAAAATCTGGGATCTGAGGGTGCAAAAAAATTTAAAAATCTAAATATTGAAAAAAAAACGCCTTTAAAATTGTGCAAATGAAGTTCTTAGCAATGCATATTACTAATCAAAAATGAGGTATTTGAAAATCTGGAATCTGAGTTTGCAAAAAAAAAAAAGAAAAAGAAAAATTAGTTCTGAGCAATGCAAGTTCTTAGCAATGCAAATTATTAATAAAAAAATAAGTATCTGAAAATCTGGAATCTGAGGGTGCAAAAAAAAAAAAAAAATCTAAATATTGAGAAAATCGCCTTTAAAATTGTGCAAATGAAGTTCTTAGCAATGCATATTACTAATCAAAAATGAGGTATTTGAAAATCTGGAATCTGATGGTGCAAATCAATTAAAAACATCTAAATATTGAAAACAATCTCCTTAAAAGTTGTGCAAATGAAGTTGTACAAGGTTTGTAGGTAAATTGTCTTCTTACTCTGCAGGATAATTTTCTAAAAACGGCCAATGATGATATTTTGATCCTCAACATGTGTGTCCTGCGTGGCTCGTGTGGATAGCGTGAGATTATTTTATCATTAGCGCTGGTGTGTGTGTTGTTCTACAGAGACGCGGTGTGTATCTGAGTATAGCTGCAGCATTATCAGTGTGCCATGTTCCCGCTGGTCATGGCACCATGCCCCCCTCCAGCATCCGCAGCGTGCCAACAGATGTCTGTGAGCGCGCCCGCTTCTCCACCCGCCTGCCAACCCCGCGCTCGGCGCCAGCCCTCTGCCCAGCAACACACTTCCACACTTCTGCTCCACACCTTCTTCTCCCAGGCTTTTTTTCTTCTCTGTGCTATTCCTCCGTTTCTTTGTTTTCTCCGCACTCGTCCTCTCCTCTCTTCGCTGCCGATTTCCATCCCTCCATTTTGAAGCTCGTCTTCGGGTTGCGTTTTGCTCTCTAGGAGATGAAAACAAGCGAAACGCACAAAGATGGAGGTTCAGAAATAATTTGACAATCTGTGAAAGAGGGCTTATAAAATACACTTCTAAGATTCCATGAAATTAGCTTAAAAGGGGGAGAATTGTGTGTGTTTTCCAAATGCAATCTGTTTTCTAAAATTGTTTTTTAATGTTAGGATTCCAAATGCAACCTCTTTTATGTTGGTTTATTAATTTTATTAATATATATATTAATATTATGACTATGTCAGATATTGATACACCACTGTCAGATTTTCACTGAAACTAAAATATAAAAAAAAAAAAAATAAATAAAAAATAAATAAATAAATAAATAAATGATATATGATATATGATCTATTTTTTAAAGATTCATCAAAATGAAGTCCATGCATATTACTAATCAAAACATTTTGATATATTTAGGAAACTTACAAAATATTTTCATTGAACATGATGTTTTGGCAGACCATATCTCTAGGAGATGAAAACAAGCGAAACACAAAGATGGAGGTTCAAAATAATTTGACAATCTGTGAAAGAGGGCTTATAAAATACACTTCTAAGATTCTGTGAAATTAGCTTAAAAGGGGGAGAATTGTGTGTGTTTTCCAAATGCAATCTGTTTTCTAAAATTGTTTTTTAATGTTAGGATTCCAAATGCAACCTCTTTTATATTGCTTTATTAATTTTATTAATATGTATTAATATTATGACTATGTCAGATATTGATACCCCACTGTCAGATTTTCACTGAAACTAAAATATATACATAAATAAATCACTGTGCAAAAATGATATATGATCTATTTTTTGATATATTTAGGAAACTTACAAAATATTTTCATAGAACATGATATTTTGACATACCATATTTTAATATATAAGTATACTATTTTATATTACATTTATAGAAAATATATTATTATTATTATTATTATTTTTAAATATATTATTATTATTATTATTATTATTTTATGGTTTGTAGGGATAGGACAATATTTGTCTAAGATAAAACTATCTGCAAAATCTGCAAAAAAAATAAATAAAAAAAATTAAAAAATAAAAATAAAAAAATAAATACTGAACAAATTACCTTATATAAATTACCGTATATATATTTTATATATATATACGTCTTTTATATATATATATATACGTCTTTTGCTTCCAACATGGAAACTGGCAATTTATTTAATTAAGGCTTCAAGCAAACATTTTCTTGTGAATATTGTTAAAATATTGTTAAAAACAATTCATAGTGTTTTCCTGCATTTAAATCACTGAAAGGCTCTTTGGGGAAATAAAGGCATCTAAACACAGTTTAGATGTAAATCAGTAATGAATGCCATAGAAGAACCATTGCAGAGAACACCATCTTTTTTTTTCCACTGTGAAGCATATTTTAATAATCTAAAAAAAAAAAAAAAAAAATTTCCCTCTTTTTGTTTTTATTTCTGTTCTTTAATGTTAGATTTCTCTTGACCTCTTTTATATACTGATTTATTAATATTATGACTATGCCAGATATTCATACCCCACTGTCAGATTTTCACTGAAACTAAAATAAATAATTTAATAAATCAATAAATAATTAAATCACTGTGCAAAAATGATATATGATGTATTTTTTTACAGATTCCTCAAAAAATATCTTTCTACTTTCTGGATTTTTTAATATCTGTGACATATTCACTCACATTGAGAAGAAAAATATGGAAATGATCAAGATTATTGGGATTATCGATATATGGTTATTTAAATTATTTATAATAATACGTATAATACTGTATTAATTAAAATAGAAACAAAACCAGCCAAAAATACACAAAATGATCAATTTGTCCTAATCATTAATTAAAGATCATGTTCCATGAAGATATATTTTTTAAGTTTCCTACTTAAAACTTAATTTTTGATTAATATGCATTGCTAAAAACTTCAGTTTGACAACTTTAAAGGCCATTTTCTCCGTATTTTGATTTTTTGCACCCTCAGATTTGACATTTTCAAATAGTTATATCCAGGCCTATCCTCACAAACCATACACCACTCGAAAGCTTATTTACATGTACATTCATGTTGCTTGCATATTATTGTAGCCCAGTTTGTGCTGATTACAATGTAATCTGACTTTAGCCATGAATAAGTTTTTATGATACTGAAAAATGCACAAATGTCAGGGCATGTCAAAACTTCTTCAGGGCCCAAAAACACCCTCAGACCCCAGAGGGTTAAAACAATTGACCCTTATGACTATAAGGTTTTGTGGTCCAGGGTCACATTTGATGCATAACCCAAATATTGCATTAAACATAATTTGTTCCTGTTGCCACAACTCTAAAATTATATTCAAATAAAACAGATGTTAAATAATAAGTACAGACAGACAAGGCTGATTCTTTCTTAACTCTTTTTTTCTGTATAAACAGTGAAAACGACAGTACAAAATGCAAACTGGATTAGTTTTAATCGAATAACCTCTTCACACACGTACTATAAAAAGTAAAAAGGCGCTATTGTTACCTTAACGAGTTATTTATACCTAAAAATGACTGCTACTGTCAGGTTGATTCAGTCACATTGAATAGCATTTCTGATTTCGGCCGGTTATTTTAGATGTTACCAAACGAAGCGGATTATTTGAGGTCACCTGACAAAACATTTTTTACACCGCAGGCTCAAAGAAACGACAGCAAGAGCTGTAAAATATTGCGACACTTAAACACTGCGCAGCTTGTGAAAGAGAGAAACAGATTTTTGTTACGCAACTGATGTTTTTTAAGGACAGCAATTGTTCTGGACTTTTAATATGCGTTTAATCATAATCTGTGTTTGGGAAACAGTCAAACGTCATTTTTTTATTTTCAATTAATAACCAACTGTTTTTCAGAGCCTAAAGTCACTACAAATAATTTTTTAGTAGGTATAAATAACTCTTTATGGTAACAATATCACCTTTTACTTTTATTAGATTAAAACTAATCCTATTTTTTTTGTACTGCTTAGAAGGGAAAAAAAAGAGTTAAGAAAGAATCAGCATTGTCTGTCTGTACTTATTATTTAATATCTGTTTTATTTTAATAGACAACAGGAACTATGTTTAATGCAATATTTGGGTTATGCATCAAATGTGACCCTGGACCACAAAACCTTATAGTCACAAGGGTCAATTGTTTTAATAAATAAGCTTTCGATTGGTGTATGGTTTGTGAGGATAGGCCTGGATATAACTATTTGAAAATGTCAAATCTGAGGGTGCAAAAAATCAAAATACGGAGAAAATGGCCTTTAAAGTTGTCAAACTGAAGTTTTTAGCAATGCATATTAATCAAAAATTAAGTTTTAAGTAGGAAACTTACAAAATATCTTCATGGAACATGATCTTTATGCATAAAATGTGAGTCATAAGGGTCAATTGTTTTAATACATAAGCTTTCGCTTGATGCATGGTTTGTTAGGATACACTGCAGAAAATGCTTTTCTAGCAAAGATTTGTTGTCTTGTTTCGAGCCAAAATATCTAAAAATTAAATAAAGAAGGATTTCTAGACAAGTAAAAAATATTGTCTTGTTTTCAGAGAAAATAAGTCAAAATTAAGTGAGTTTTTGCTTGAAACAAGCTAAATAATCTGCCAATGGGGTAAGAAAAATAATCTTATTTCAAGCAGAAGACTAGATTATTTTGCTTACCCCATTGGCAGATTATTTTGCTTGTTTCAAGCAAACTTATTTTTCTGAAAACAAGACATTAACGTGTACTTGCCTAGAAAATAATTCTTGATTTAAGAATTTTTAGATCTTTTGGCTCGAAACAAGACAACAAATCTTTGCTAGAAAAGCAACTATTTGAAAATCTCCAATCTGAGGATGCAAAAAATCAAAATACAGAGAAAAATGGCTTTTAAAGTTGTCCAGATGACGTTTTTAGCAATGCATATTTATCAAAAAATTAAGTTTTAAGTAGTAAACTTACAAAATATCGTCATGGAACAAGATCTTTAATTATTGATTAGGACAAATTGATCATTTTGACTCGTATGGTGTATTTTTGGCTATTGCTAAGACTGGTTTTGTTAAATACTGACTAGTTTCTGAGCCTTTTTACATAATACAGGCCTGATCACTTTTATTATTATTACATCTCACAACCAAATCCTATTATTGCGTCCAGGCTTTCGCTTGATGCATGGTTTGTTAGGATATACAGAGATACAGCTATTTGAAAATCTCCAATCTGAGGATGCAAAAAATCAAAATACAGAGAAAAGTGGTTTTTAAAGTTGTTTAAATGACGTTTTTAGCAATGCATATTTATACAAAAATTAAGTTTTAAGTAGTAAACTTACAAAATATCGTCATGGAACAAGATCTTTGATTATTGATTAGGACAAATTGATCATTTTGACCCATATTGTGTATTTTTGGCTATTGCTAAGACTGGTTTTGTTAAATACTGACTAGTTTCTGAGCCTTTTTACATAATACAGGCCTGATCACTTTTATTATTATTACATCTCACAATCAATTCCTATTATTGCGTCCAGGCTTTCGCTTGATGCATGGTTTGTTAGGATATACAGAGACACAACTATTTGAAAATCTCCAATGTGAGGATGCAAAAAATCAAAATACAGAGAAAAGTGGCTTTTAAAGTTGTTAAAATGACGTTTTTAGCAATGCATATTTATAAAAAAATTAGGTTTTAAGTAGTAAACTTACAAAATATCGTCATGGAACAAGATCTTTGATTATTGATTAGGACAAATTGATTATTTTGACCCGTATGGTGTATTTTTGGCTATTGCTAAGACTGGTTTTGTTAAATACTGACTAGTTTCTGAGCCTTTTTACATAATACAGGCCTGATCACTTTTATTATTATTACATCTCACAATCAATTCCTATTATTGCATCCAGCATTGAGCATAATATCCGATTTATTCGCAGTCTTCCCTTCCGTTTAGGTTTGCAAGGATAACATCCAGTGGATATCAGTCACAAACAGCATATGAGCAAGCGGCGCGCTCTGACAGAATAATTGCATTGAAATACAGCTGCGCACGATTTGTGCAATACCTTCATTAAAGGCCGCCGAGAGAGGGAAATACACAGAATATCGAGTTGATTAATCTATAATTATTAGATTACAAACGAGCGGGCGCAGTCCACAACAGTTGCGGTTAATTGCACGCTTGCAGGGCCAATGACAGATGCAACAATAACGGCATAATATCGCATTTCTGAGCAGGGCTGCCAGTTAATCAGAGAGCCTTATACTTATGCGCCTAATATAATTGTCCGACGCACGCCGTTTCATCGGAAACATCTGGAGCGGAGCGCATTGGTCGGCTTTGGTCAGAAGCGAGAAGAAAGAGAGGAGAGAAAACACCTCTGTGTCTATTTTCGGTGTAGACAGCTCTGAGAAGCGCATCTACATCTGCCAGCCTCCATGCAAATACCTCGGCCGTCCTTAATCGATGAAAAACAGATAAAAATATTAAATATTCAGGCCTTTCAGCCAGTATCAAAAGGCTCCAGATGTGCCGGGCCGGAGTTGTTATCGGACAGCCATTGAGAGACGTTCCTCTGAATTCCAGACCATATAAAAGTGTTTTATACGATGCAAATGAATGGTAATTTTCTGACTATGGAGGAGAAGCGAGGAGGGGGGAGCGAAGATGCCAATAAACCCTATCATTTGGGAGTAAAAGTCCACAGCGCTTTGGATTCGCCGTGCCTGTCTTCCCGCGTCAGATGCCCGAGATTGCCGCGAAATTAATCCATTTAACAATCTGTGGCTTAAAATTTAAGGATTCCCCGTTTTTTTGGAATATCAATAAGTTCCAATTGAAGAGAGAATTCTTTTACAATTCAGGCATGTGCGGGCGATAACGGAGGAGTTGGCATGGAAGGCAGGCAGAGATGGATTAATTATGCAGGGAACATGGAAATTCTGCTTATCAACGCTTAGCAAAGGAGCCCAGCTCACATAATCAGAAAAACCAGGATGAAAAAATATAACAATGCGGTGGCACCTTCCAGCTCATCGTCTTACAAGTTAGATTCTTCCTGTAATTAAAAACTAACATACAATTATATTCATATCTCTTAGGCAGACTATGAGTGGTTATGTGTTCAATATCAGCAAGGGCTGAGGTGGGGGTATGAAAAAATTAAATAAATAAGAAATCAAAAGAGGAAACATCGTCTTACACAGTCTCTCGGGACGGACGGATGGAAGCTAAGTATAGCTGGGAAAACTTAAATGGTCATTTAACCCCTTACGCTGCAAAAAATACTTTTCTAGCTTAGATTTTTTGTCTTGTTTCCAGCCGAAATATCAAAAAATTCTTAAATCAAGAATTATTTTCTAGACAAGTACACATTAATGTCTTGTTTTCAGAAAAAAATAAATTCAAGTTAAGTGAGTATTTGCTTGAAACAAGCTAAATAATCTGCCAATGGGGTAAGCAAAATAATCTAGTCTTCTGCTTGAAATAAGATTATTTTTCTTACTCCACTGGCAGATTATTTTGCTTGTTTCAAGCAAAACCTCACTTAATTTTGACTTATTTTTCTGAAAACAAGACAATAATTTTTACTTGTCTAGAAAATCCTTCTTGATTTAAGAATTTTTAGATATTTTGTGTAGAAACAAGACAAAAAAAAGCTAGAAATTTTTTTTTTCAGTGTTCAAAAAAAATGTAGTCATAAATTACTCACCCACAATATATCCTTAATCAATCTGCAAGTCGTTTTAAAACCACTTTCAATCACTTCAATTATTTCTGACCCTGTATGATATAAAAATAGCATCTGCTTTCTCACTACACTGCAAAAAAAATGCTTTTTTTTTGTCTTTTTTCCAGACGAAATATCTAAAAATTATCTAAAAATTCTTAAATGTTTAGAAAACCCTTCTTGATTTAAGATTTTTTAGATATTTTGTCTAGAAACAAGACAAATAGCTAGAAAAGCATTTTTTTGCAGTGTTCAAACTAAATTTAGTCATAAATTACTCACCCACAATATATCCTTAATCAATTTGCAAGTTGTTTTAAAACCACTTTCAATAACTTCAATTATTTCTGACCCTGTATGATATAAAAATAGCATCTGCTTTCTCACTACACTGAAAAAATGCTTTTCTAGCTTAAATTTTTTGTCTTGTTTCCAGCCGAAATATCTAAAAATTCTTAAATCAAGAATTATTTTCTAGACAAGTACACATTAATGTCTTGTTTTCAGAAAAAAAAAAGTAAAAATTAAGCGAGGTTTTGCTTGAAACAAGCAAAATAATCTAGTCTTCTGCTTGAAATAAGATTATTTTGCTTACCCCATTGGCAGATTATTTTGCTTGTTTCAAGCAAAACCTCACTTAATTTTGACTTATTTTTTCTGAAAGCAAGACAATAATTTTTACTTGTCTAGAAAATCCTTCTTGATTTAAGAATTTTTAGATATTTTGTCTAGAAACAAGACAAAAAATCTTAGCTAGAAGTGCACAAAAAGACTTTCTTCGTTGCATTTGTCTCTATCACGCTTTAGAAATCATAAGAAATTATATAGCACTTGAAAACGTAAAAAAATCTCAAAATGCACCCTTTGAAAAGCTTTTTAAAATCAGACATTGCACTATGATGGAAAATGTGCATCAAAATCATATCACAAAATGTTTTTGTTAAAAAAAAAAAAAATTAAATATTGCATTTTAATGTATATGTTTAAAAATGGAAGTGACAATTAATAAAGGGTTAAAAGCCTGGAAGACAAAGCTAACGGAGCTCAGAGACGCTTAGGGCTGCGTTCAGTTTTAACTTATCATGCAAAACTTTGAAGGGAATGTCAAAATCCCAACAGAGCATGTGATTCTGGCCGAAATGATGGGCCATTTCCACTTTTGCATTTAGAAAACGGAGCGTTTGCAAAGCTCTTTGTTCCTGATAGCGTTTGGTGTCGCGAGGAACAGGAATGAGGCGGTGAAGCTTAATCCAAAACAGAGCCTGATTTCTGCTGCGTTTCTTTCGTTCCGTTGAAGATACCTCTGTTTCCAGGTTTGTTGTCCTGCCGTTTGAGCCGGGATGACTATTACGACTACAAATGCAAGGATCATGGAAGTTTCAACCCTTCACTCACTGGCTGACTATCCCTTTCACCAGCAAAACAAAATAAAATACATTTCTTACTTGTGACCCTCCCAAACTTTTAGCGAATCGACTAAATGAAATGGTGGAACAAAGCTTTCCCGTAATGCTTTGTGCGTTTCTTTGACCCAGCAGTTCTGAAAAAGGCTAAAAGACTGGAATTTCTCTCACCTGCCGAGAATTGATTTCTTCTCTGCAAATGGTGCAACGCTGTGAAAGAATGAAAAAGACGTACTGTAAGGTTCAGAGAAATGCATTTAGAAAATAGTTGACCAAAAAAAGGATAGTTTTTTTCAGCATTTACTTCCCTTCATCCTCCCAGGTGGTTGTTTTTCTGTGAAACACAAAAAATATTTTTAAGGGAAAAGACAGAGACAATTTTTGTTCATTTAAATATTTTTTAAATCTTAAATCTGTTTATTGTTTATTTTTTTTTCTATGTATTGTTTATTTATTATTGAAGTTATTGAATGTTAATTATTTATCAAAATATGAGATTTTTTATTTAGTACTGACCTGAATAAGATATTTCAGAGAAAACAGTAGTTGAATTTATAAAAATGACCCTGTTCAAAAGTTTTCATACATTTGATTTCCTAACAATTACTGTGTTCACTGCAAAAAATGTTTTTCTAGCTATTTTTTGTCTTGTTTCTACACAAAATATCTAAAAATTCTTAAATCAACAAGGGTTTTCTAGACAAGTAAAAATTATTGTCTTGTTTTCAGAAAAAAAGAAGTCAAAATTAAGTGAGTTTTTGCTTGAAACAAGCAAAATAATCTTATTTCAAGCAGAAGACTAGATTATTTTGCTTAAACCATTGGCAGATTTTGCTTGTTTCAAGCAAAAACTCACTTAATTTGAACTTCTTTTTTCTGAAAACAAGACATTAACGTACTTGTCTAGAAAATAATTCTTGATTTAAGAATTTTTAGATATTTCGGCTGGAAACGAGACAAAAAATCTAAGCTAGAAAAGCATTTTTTTCAGTGTAGTGAGAAAGCAGACGCTATTTTTATATCATACAGGGTCAGAAATAATTGAAGTGATTGAAAGTGGTTTTAAAACGACTTGCAAATTGATTAAGGATATATTGAACACTGCAAAAAATGTTTTTCTAGCTATTTTTTGTCTTGTTTCTACACAAAATATCTAAAAATTCTTAAATCAACAAGGGTTTTCTAGACAAGTAAAAATTATTGTCTTGTTTTCAGAAAAAAAGAAGTCAAAATTAAGTGAGTTTTTGCTTGAAACAATCAAAATAATCTGCCAATGGGGTAAACAAAAATAATCTTATTTCAAGCAGAAGACTAGATTATTTTGATTGTTTCAAGCAAAAACTCACTTTATTTTGACTTCTTTTTTTCTGAAAACAAAACATTAACGTGTTCTTGTCTAGAAAATAATTCTTGATTTAAGAAATTTTAGATATTTTGGCTGGAAACAAGACAAAAAAATCTAAGCTAGAAAAGTATTTTTTGCAGAGTGACTCCTGTTATGATGTGGATTTTTAAGGGTGCACTTTTCCAAGAAAAAAATGGTCAAATATCTATTTAGGAGTCTTAGACCTTTCCAACAATATATAGTTTGTCATGAATAAATTAGGATTTATTTGTAAAATGGTCAAGTAAACTGACAATTAAGGGGTTAAATGATAATTTAAGTTTTCCCAGCTAAGTATTTAACCCTTTAATTGTCACTTCCATTTTTAAACATATACATTAAAATGCAGTATTTAAACATAATTTTTTATATTTCATGAACAAAAACATTTTGTGATATGATTTTGATGCACATTTTCCATCATAGTGCAATGTCTGATTTTAAAAAGCTTTTCAAAGGGTGCATTTTGAGATTTTAAGTTTTCAAGTGCTATATAATTTCTTATGATTTCTAAAGCGTGATAGAGACAAATGCAACGAAGAAAGTCTTTTTGTGCACTGCAAAAAATGCTTTTCTAGCTAAGATTTTTGTCTTGTTTCTAGACAAAATATCTAAAAAAATTCTTAAATCAAGAAGGATTTTCTAGACAAGTAAAAATTATTATCTTGTTTTCTGAAAAAAGAAGTCAAAATTAAGTTTTAATCTTATTTCAAGCAGAAGACTAGATTATTTTGCTTACCCCATTGGCAGATTATTTTGCTTGTTTCAAGCAAAAACACTTAATTTTGACTTCTTTTTTCTGAAAACAAGACATTAACGTACTTGTCTAGAAAATAATTCTTGATTTAAGAATTTTTAGATATTTCGGCTGGAAACAAGACAAAAAATCTAAGCTAGAAAAGCATTTTTTTGCAGTGTAGTGAGAAAGCAGACGCTATTTTTATATCATACAGGGTCAGAAATAATTGAAGTGATTGAAAGTGGTTTTAAAACGACTTGCAAATTGATTAAGGATATATTATGGGTGAGTAATTTATGACTAAATTTAGTTTGAACACTGCAAAAAATGTTTTTCTAGCTATTTTTTGTCTTGTTTCTACACAAAATATCTAAAAATTCTTAAATCAAGAAGGATTTTCTAGACAAGTAAACATTATTGTCTTGTTTTCAGAAAAAAGAAGTCAAAATTAAGTGAGGTTTTGCTTGAAACAAGCAAAATAATCTGCCAATGGGGTAAGCAAAATAATCTTATTTCAAGCAAAAACTGACTTCTTTTTTCAGAAAACAAGACATTATCGTGTACTTGTCTAGAAAATAATTCTTGATTTAAGAATTTTCCGATATTTCGGCTGGAAACAAGACAAAAAAAATCTAAGCTAGAAAAGCATTTTTTGCAGTGCAGCTTCACGAAACACCTCACGTCTTCGCCTTTTGACACAGACCAAAGGCTGAATGAAAGCAGGGTTAGGCGAGACCAAATCTCCTCGGTTCATTTGCAAGATTCCTGCAGCTTTGAGGGATGTGCCGCACCTGTTGCCGATGCCTCGATTCGTTTTTTTGATCGGGACGCTCTCCGACAAAGAGCAGAAGTGGAGGCAGAATAGAAAAGAGAGAGTGGATGAGATCCTTATCGAAAACTCTCCACTGGACAATGAATTTTTCTCCACCATTCAAATGTATCGGCGAATGCTTGAGCGGTTCATTTCAGCCGATCCCGTGGGCCGACAATGGACCGGAGAAATGAGTGATGCTATCTCTCTCCTGATGTCATTTCCCTGATCCGCCTCATCCTCTGGCCCTGTGTACCTCCATTAATTAGAAAGCAGAGGGATTTCCACTCATCAGCTCACGGCTTTCTGTTTGTCTACTATCCGAAGGCCTCTTTCCGCTGCTCAGGGAAGTCAGAAGGGAAAAACAAGCATCTGTTTCGACCCTACGGCATTTAGGCCTCAGGATGAAAATGGCATTTAGCAATTTAAAAATTACCATCAGAGTCTGATAAAATGAGAAAATAAACGAAGTGATGAAGCTTTGCTTGGTTGCCCTTGACTGGAACTTTGATGGTTCACTTAAGACGCTGAAAAATGGCTCCTATCCGTGAAACAAAGACGAATAACTGGTAGCTTATGATTAGTTTTGTGCATGTACCAAAAATCCAAAATCTTTCAGTTTCAGAAAAAAAAAAATACAAATTTAACAATTGTTCAATCTAATAAAAGACGACTATTTTATCCATAGTTAGTTCTGAAAATGGAAAAAGTTGAGAAAAAACACTGAAAATTTGAAAATTGTTCAATCTAGACTATTTTATTCATACATAAATAGATCTGAAATTGAAAAAAGTTGAAAAAATTTGAACAAAATTAACAATTGTTCAGTCTAATAAATGTCTATTTTATCCATAGATAGATAGATAGATAGATAGATGAAAAAAGTTGAACAAAAAAATAAATAAACAATTGTTCAATCTAGTCTATTTTATTCATACATAAATAGATCTGAAATTGAAAAAAGTTGGACAAAAAAAAAAAATCAGTCTAATAAAAGTCTGTTTTATCCATAGATAGATAGATCTGAAATTGAAAAAAGTAAAAAAAAAAAAAATTGAAAACAATTGTTCAGTCTAATAAATGTCTATTTTATCCATAGATAGATAGATAAAAGGGAAATATTTAACAATTGTTCAGTCTAGACTATTTTATTCATAGATAGACAGATCTGAAATTGACAAAAGTTGAAAAGGAAACATTGAAAAAATTAACAATTGTTCAGTCTAATAAAAGACTATTTTATTTATAGATAGATATATCTTAAATCGAAAAAAGATATTAAAAAAAAACACTGAAAAATGTAACAGTTATTCAATCTAGACTATTTAATCCATAGATAGATGATAGATAGATCTGAAATTGAAAAAAGTTGAAATTTTTTTTAAAAAATGTAACAGTTGTTCAATCTAGTCTATTTTATTCATACATAAATAGATCTGAAATTGAAAAAAGTTGAAAAAAAAATCGAAAACAATTGTTCAGTCTAATAAAAGACTATTTTATCCATAGATAGATAAATTTTTTTACAATTGTTCAATCTAGACTATTTTATTCATACATAAATAGAAGTTAAATCGAAAAAAGTTGAAAAAAAAAACATTGAAAACAATTGTTCAGTTTAATAAAAAACTATTTTATCCATAGATAGATAGATAGATAGTTCTTAAATTAAAAAAAGGTAAAAAAAAACATTGAAAAAATTTACAATTCTTCAATCTAATAAAATACTACAATTTATCCATAGATAGATAGATAGATCTGAAATTGAAAAAAAAGAAAAAAAACATTGAAAACAATTGTTCAGTTTAATAAAAAAAACTATTTTATCCATAGATAGATAGATAGACAGATAGATCTTAATAATATCTCTAATAAAATATTACAATTTATCCATAGATAGACAAATAGATCTGAAACTGAAAAAGTTGAAAAAAATAACATTGAAAAATGTAAAAATTAAACAATTGTTCAATCTAATAAAAGACGACTATTTTATCCAGTTAGTTCTGAAAATGGAAAAAGTTGAGGAAAAAAAACACTGAAAATTGAAAAAATTTTCAATTTTGACTATTTTATCCATAGATAGATAGATAGATAGAATTGACAAAAGTTGAAAAGGAAACATTGAAAAAATTAACAATTGGTCAATCTAATAAAAGACTATTTTATTCATAGATAGATATATCTTAAATCGAAAAAAAATATAAAAAAAACACTGAAAAATGTAACAGTTATTCAATCTAGACTATTTAATCCATAGATAGATAGATTTACCCAAATATATACAGATAGAAAGTGAAATATTATGCATATATAGTTAATATGTTACTCCCAACAGTTACAAAATACAAGTATTTTTAAATATAAAAAAATGATAAAAATAAATAATTTACATCTGTTCAGTCTAATTAAACATGTCTTAATGTTTGCTTGAGTACTATGCCATTAGATAAAAAAATACAAAATATTTTTATAAATGCATGCGTATAAATATCTTAAAATATTTCATAAAAAATAAACCATACGTTTTTGATCTAAAGTGATCCGAAAGTAGTTGAAACCAACAACATTTCAGCAAAAAAATAATAAAAATCTAGTGGTGCATGTTCACCCAAAATACTTTGGAGGAACAAGTATTTAACTAAAGACAAAAATCTAAATAAAGAAACGGGAAAAGACTGCAGCTTCTGTAAAGCCACCGGAGGGTAAAGGAGGCAAAAGCGTCATCAATTTTTCATTCTAAGCGGCAGAGCTAAAACCACCGAATTTTCCTGTTGTCTCTGTGTCTATGAGGACGCTCAGGGGCAAAGACCTGCAATTAGCAGATATGTGGGTGGGCATCTTCGACTGCATCGAAGCACGTTAACACAATGACTGTAGATGAGTTTAGAGCGAGTCTGAGTCTTAGACGTGTCAGTCTCCTGTCTGGAATATGAAGACGTTAACGCTGATTAGTCTCTCTAATTAAAGCATGCTCCCTTGACACCGCGGATACATGAACTCAAGGCTTGTGTGCATTTGTGCGGGGGTGTGTTTGTATCAGAGATGTCGAACTGCAGCCCTATATTAAGATGATGTTTAGTGTTTGTGTGTCAATGCTCAAACTCTGTTCACAGTTTGAGTGGAAAAGTAACGGTCAAGTAACTTTGTCTAAACTTTTTCACCTAATCCCTTATATAAAAATGTCTTTATACACTAAAAATAAGATGGGAGCAAAAATACACATATGTAAATATAAATAGACTAATATATACTATATATATATTATATATAATATATACCTAATATATCCTATATATATATATTATATATAATATATACCTAATATATATATATATATATATATTAGGGCTGTCAAACGATTAATCACGATTAATCACATCCAAAACAAAAGTTTATGTTTACATACTATATGTGACCCTGGACCACAAAACCAGTCTTAAGTGTCAATTTTTCGAAATTGAGATTTATAAATCATCTGAAAGTTGAATAAATAAGCTTTCCATTGATGTATGGTTTGTTAGGATAGGACAATATTTGGCCGAGATGCAACTATTTGAATATCTGTAATCTGAGGGTGCAAATCTAAATATTGAGAAAATCGCCTTTAAAGTTGTCCAAATTAAGTTCTTAGCAATGCATATTACTAATCAAAAATGAAGTTTTGATATATTTACAGTAGGAATTTTACAAAATATTTTCATGGAACATGATCTTTACTTAATATCCTAATGATTTTTGGCATAAAAATAAAATAGATAATTTTGACCCATGCAATGTATTTTTGGCTATTGCCGCAAATATACCCATGCAACTTAAGACTGGTTTTGTTGTCCAGGGTCACATATGTGTGTTTACTTTGTACATTTATTATGTACATATAAATACACACACATACTTGTATATATTAAAACAAAATATTTATATGTGTATATATACCTGTATACAATTTAGATTATGAATAAATATAAATATTTATGATATAAATCTAAAATATTTTCCTTAATATATACATGCATGTGTTTGTATTTATATATACATAATAAATATACACAGTACACAAATATATAGTATGTAAACATACACTTTTATTTTGGATGTGATTAATCACGATTAATCGTTTGACAGCCCTAATATATATATAAAAAAATATTAACTATATATGCATAATATTTCACTTTCTATCTGTATATATTTGGGTAAATCTATCTATCCATAGATAAAAGAGTCTAGACTGAATAATTGTTACATTTTTCAGTGTTTTTTTTTTCATCTTTTTTCGATTTAATATATATCTATCTATGAATAAAATAGTCTTTTATTAGATTGAACAATTGTTATTTTTGTTTTCAATTTCAGATCTATCTATCTATGAATAAAACAGTCTAGATTGAACAACTGTAACATTTTTCATTTTTTTTTCAATTTCATATCTATCTATCTATCTATCTATCTATCTATCTATCTATCTATCTATCTATCTATCTATCTATCTATCTATCATCTATCTATCTATCTATCTATGGATAAAATAGTTTTTTATTAAACTGAACAATTGTTTTCAATGTGTTTTTTTTCAGCTTTTTTCGATTTCATATCTATTTATGCATGAATAAAATAGTCTAGATTGAACAATTGTAAAATTTTTCATCTATCTATCTATGGATAAAATAGTCTTTTATTAGACTGATCAATTGTTTTCAATTTTTTTTCAACTTTTTTCAATTTCAGATCTATTTATGCATGAATAAAATAGACTAGATTGAACAACTGTTACATTTTTTTTTTTTTTCAAATTTGTTTAATTTCAGATCTATCTATCTATCTATCATCTATCTATCTATCTATCTATGGATAAAATAGACTTTTATTATACTGAACAATTGTTAATTTTTTCCATTTTTTTCAACTTTTTTTCAATTTCAGATCTATTTATGTATGAATAAAAGACTAGATTGAACAATTGTTAAATGTTTTAATTTTTTTTTTTTTTTTCAATTTCAGATCTATCTATCTATCTATCATCTATCTATCTATCTATCTATGGATAAAATAGACTTTTATTGGACTGAACAATTGTTAATTTTTTCCATTTTTTTTCAACTTTTTTTCAATTTCAGATCTATTTATGTATGAACAAAAGACTAGATTGAACAATTGTTAAATGTTTTAATTTTTTTTCTTTTTTTTCAATTTCAGATCTATCTATCTATCTATCTATCTATCTATCTATGGATAAAATAGACTTTTATTAGACTGAACAATTGTTAATTTTTTCCATTTTTTTTCAACTTTTTTTCAATTTCAGATCTATTTATGTATGAATAAAAGACTAGATTGAACAATTGTTAAATGTTTTAATTTTTTTTTTTTTTTTTAATTTCAGATCTATCTATCTATCTATCATCTATCTATCTATCTATCTATGGATAAAATAGACTTTTATTGGACTGAACAATTGTTAATTTTTTCCATTTTTTTTCAACTTTTTTTCAATTTCAGATCTATTTATGTATGAACAAAAGACTAGATTGAACAATTGTTAAATGTTTTAATTTTTTTTCTTTTTTTTCAATTTCAGATCTATCTATCTATCTATCTATCTATCTATCTATGGATAAAATAGACTTTTATTAGACTGAACAATTGTTAATTTTTTCCATTTTTTTTCAACTTTTTTTCAATTTCAGATCTATTTATGTATGAATAAAAGACTAGATTGAACAATTGTTAAATGTTTTAATTTTTTTTTTTTTTTCAATTTCAGATCTATCTATCTATCTATCTATCTATCTATCTATCTATCTATCTATGGATAAAATAGACTTTTATTAGACTGAACAATTGTTAATTTTTTCCATTTTTTTTCAACTTTTTTTCAATTTCAGATCTATTTATGTATGAACAAAAGACTAGATTGAACAATTGTTAAATGTTTTAATTTTTTTTCTTTTTTTTCAATTTCAGATCTATCTATCTATCTATCTATCTATCTATCTATCTATCTATGGATAAAATAGACTTTTATTAGACTGAACAATTGTTAATTTTTTCCATTTTTTTTCAACTTTTTTTCAATTTCAGATCTATTTATGTATGAATAAAAGACTAGATTGAACAATTGTTAAATGTTTTAATTTTTTTTTTTTTTTTTTAATTTCAGATCTATCTATCTATCTATCATCTATCTATCTATCTATCTATGGATAAAATAGACTTTTATTGGACTGAACAATTGTTAATTTTTTCCATTTTTTTTCAACTTTTTTTCAATTTCAGATCTATTTATGTATGAACAAAAGACTAGATTGAACAATTGTTAAATGTTTTAATTTTTTTTCTTTTTTTTCAATTTCAGATCTATCTATCTATCTATCTATCTATCTATCTATGGATAAAATAGACTTTTATTAGACTGAACAATTGTTAATTTTTTCCATTTTTTTTCAACTTTTTTTCAATTTCAGATCTATTTATGTATGAATAAAAGACTAGATTGAACAATTGTTAAATGTTTTAATTTTTTTTTTTTTTTTCAATTTCAGATCTATCTATCTATCTATGGATAAATTGTAGTATTTTATTAGATTGAAGAATTGTTAATTTTTTCAATTTTTTTTTTTTTTACCTTTTTCATCCAAAACAAAAGTTTATGTTTACATACTATATGTGTGTTTACTTTGTACATTTATTATGTACATATAAATACACACACATACTTGTATATATTAAAACAAAATATTTATATGTGTATATATACCTGCATACAATTTAGATTATGAATAAATATAAATATTTATGATATAAATCTAAAATATTTTCCTTAATATATACATGCATGTGTTTGTATTTATATATACATAATAAATATACACAGTACACAAATATATAGTATGTAAACATACACTTTTATTTTGGATGTGATTAATCACGATTAATGGTTTGACAGCCCTAATATATATATAAAAAAATATTAACTATATATGCATAATATTTCACTTTCTATCTGTATATATTTGGGTAAATCTATCTATCCATAGATAAAAGAGTCTAGACTGAATAATTGTTACATTTTTCAGTGTTTTTTTTTTCATCTTTTTTTGATTTAATAGATATCTATCTATGAATAAAATAGTCTTTTATTAGACTGAACAATTGTTATTTTTGTTTTCAATTTCAGATCTATCTATCTATGAATAAAACAGTCTAGATTGAACAACTGTAACATTTTTCATTTTTTTTTCAATTTCATATCTATCTATCTATCTATCTATGGATAAAATAGACTTTTATTAGACTGAACAATTGTTAATTTTTTCCATTTTTTTCAACTTTTTTTCAATTTCAGATCTATTTATGTATAAATAAAATAAAAGATTAGATTGAACAATTGTTAAATGTTTTAATTTTTTTCTTTTTTTTCAATTTCAGATCTATCTATCTATCTATGGATAAATTGTAGTATTTTATTAGATTGAAGAATTGTTAATTTTTTCAATTTTTTTTTTTTACCTTTTTCATCCAAAACAAAAGTTTATGTTTACATACTATATGTGTGTTTACTTTGTACATTTATTATGTACATATAAATACACACACATACTTGTATATATTAAGACAAAATATTTATATGTGTATATATTTATACCTGTATACAAGTTAGATTATGAATAAATATAAATATTTTACATAGAAATCTAAAATATTTTTCCTTAATATATACATGTATGTGTTTGTATTTATATATACATAATAAATATACACAGTACACAAATATATAGTATGTAAACATACACTTTTATTTTGGATGTGATTAATCACGATTAATGGTTTGACAGCCCTAATATATATATAAAAAAATATTAACTATATATGCATAATATTTCACTTTCTATCTGTATATATTTGGGTAAATCTATCTATCCATAGATAAAAGAGTCTAGACTGAATAATTGTTACATTTTTCAGTGTTTTTTTTTCATCTTTTTTCGATTTAATATATATCTATCTATGAATAAAATAGTCTTTTATTAGATTGAACAATTGTTATTTTTGTTTTCAATTTCAGATCTATCTATCTATGAATAAAACAGTCTAGATTGAACAACTGTAACATTTTTCATTTTTTTTTTCATTTTCATATCTATCTATCTATCTATCTATCTATCTATCTATCATCTATCTATCTATCTATCTATGGATAAAATAGTTTTTTATTAAACTGAACAATTGTTTTCAATGTGTTTTTTTTTCAACTTTTTCGATTTCATATCTATTTATGTATGAATAAAATAGTCTAGATTGAACAATTGTAAAATTTTTCATCTGTCTATCTATGGATAAAATAGTCTTTTATTAGACTGATCAATTGTTTTCAATTTTTTTTCAACTTTTTTCAATTTCAGATCTATTTATGCACGAATAAAATAGACTAGATTGAACAACTGTTACATTTTTTTTTTTTTAATTTTTTTAATTTCAGATCTATCTATCTATCTATCTATCTATCTATCTATCTATCTATCTATCTATCTATGGATAAAATAGACTTTTATTAGACTGAACAATTGTTAATTTTTTCCATTTTTTTTTCATTTTTTTTAAATTTCAGATCTATTTATGTATGAATAAAAGACTAGATTGAACAATTGTTAAATGTTTTAATTTTTTTCTTTTTTTTCAATTTCAGATCTATCTATCTATCTATGGATAAATTGTAGTATTTTATTAGATTGAAGAATTGTTAATTTTTTCAATTTTTTTTTTTTACCTTTTTCATCCAAAACAAAAGTTTATGTTTACATACTATATGTGTGTTTACTTTGTACATTTATTATGTATATATAAATACACACACATACTTGTATATATTAAGACAAAATATTTATATGTGTATATATTTATACCTGTATACAATTTAGATTATGAATAAATATAAATATTTTACATAGAAATCTAAAATATTTTTCCTTAATATATACATGTATGTGTTTGCATTTATATATACATAATAAATATACACAGTACACAAATATATAGTATGTAAACATACACTTTTATTTTGGATGCGATTAATCGCGATTAATCGTTTGACAGCACTAATATATATATATATATATATATACACAGTGGGTACGGAAAGTATTCAGACCCCCTTAATTTTTTTACTCTTATAAATATGTATATTGCATCCATTTGCTAAAATCATTTAAGTTCATTTTTTTTCCTCATTAATGTACACACAGCACCCCATATTGACAGAAAAACACAGAATTGTTTACATTTTTGCAGATTTATTAAAAAAGAAAAACTGAAATATCACATGGTCCTAAGTATTCAGACCCTTTGCTGAGACACTCATATATTTAACTCAGGTGCTGTCCATTTCTTCTGATCATCCTTGAGATGGTTCTCCACCTTCATTTGAGTCCAGCTGTGTTTGATTATACTGATTGGACTTGAT
Organism: Cirrhinus molitorella; assembly: GCA_033026305.1. Lineage (NCBI taxonomy): Eukaryota > Metazoa > Chordata > Actinopteri > Cypriniformes > Cyprinidae > Cirrhinus > Cirrhinus molitorella. The sequence continues at coordinate 882,512 of CM065123.1, read as the reverse complement.
TAGGAAAGCCACACACCTGTCTATATAAGACCTTACAGCTCACAGTGCATGTCAGAGCAAATGACAATCATGAGGTCAAAGGAACTGCATGAAGAGCTCAGAGACAGAATTGTGGCAAGGCACAGATCTGGCCAAGGTTACAAAAAAATTCTGCTGCACTTAAGTTTCTAAGAGCACAGTGGCCTCCATAATCCTTAAATGGAAGACGTTTGGGACGACCAGAACCCTTCCTAGAGCTGGCCGTCCGGCCAAACTGAGCTATCGGGGGACCATGTGATATTTCAGTTTTTCTTTCTTAATAAATCTGCAAAAATGTCAACAATTCTGTGTTTTTCTGTCAATATGGGGTGCTGTGTGTACATTAATGAGGAAAAAAAATGAACTTAAATGATTTTAGCAAATAGCTGCAATATAACAAAGAGGGAAAAATTTAAGGGGGTCTGAATATTTTCCGTACCCACTGTACCTATATATATATATATATATATATATATATAAACTGAGAAATAAATAAGTGGTATGTACAGTTGTGCTATAGGTGATAGAATAGAATAGAATAGAATAGAATAGAATAGAATAGAATAGAATAGAATAGAAAGAGATGCAGGGATGTATTAGGATGGAGGTGCTAACAAATAAATATAAGGTTATTGCACAATGGGGTGAACATTTAGGATTATCTCGGCAAAGCAGAAGTGCTCACTAACACAGGTTTAGACAGATTTGTGAAAAATATTTGAGAGAAATAGGCCTTTTGTGTAGATCTTTGAGTTCAGCTCACAAAAATGCAGGCAAAAACAAAAGTGTTGTGTTTATAATTTTTGTTCAGTGTATCAACAAATTTTCATTTTTGGGTGAACTATTCCTTTTCATTTTGTCAATACACTTTTCACTTTTCTAATACTTTTGTGATGCTTTTCTGTCTTTTTTTTTTGCTTTGAAATGACAAATAATACATTTTTGGCTGAACTATTCCTTTTAATTTGATCAATACGCTTTTCACTTTTCTAATACTTTTTCTAATACTTTTGTGTCTTTTTTAATTTGAAATGACAAAGAATTTAAATTGTTGGGTGAACCATTCCTTTTCATTTTGTCAATAAAATTTCACTTTTCTAATACTTTTGTGTCTTTTTTTTATTTGAAATGAAATATGCTTTTCACTTTTCTAATACTTTTGTGATGCTTTTGTGTCTTTTTTGATTTGAAATAACAAAGAATTAATTTTTGGGTGAACTATTCCTTTTCATTTTGTCAATAAACGTTTCACTTTTCTAATACTTTTCTAATACTTTTGTGTCTTTTTTTATTTGACAAATGACAAATAATACATTTTTGGCTGAACTATTCCTTTTCATTTTGTCAATAAACGTTTCACTTTTCTAATACTTTTGTGATGCTTTTGTGTTATTTTTTTTTTTGCTTTGAAATGACAAATAATACATTTTTGGCTGAACTATTCCTTTTAATTTGGTCAATACACTTTTCACTTTTCTAATACTTTTTCTAATACTTTTGTGTCTTTTTTGATGTGAAATGATAAATAATTTTTGGGTGAACTATTCCTTTTTAATTTGGTCAATACACTTTTCACTTTTCTAATACTTTTTCTAATACTTTTGTGTCTTTTTTGATGTGAAATGATAAATAATTTTTGGGTGAACTATTCCTTTTTAATTTGGTCAATACACTTTTCACTTTTCTAATACTTTTGTGATGCTTTTCTGTCTTTTTTTTATTTGAAATGACAAATAATTTATTTTTTTTGGGGTGAACTATTCCTTTTAATTTTGTCAATAAACGTTTCACTTTTCTAATACTTTTGTGTCTTTTTTAATTTGAAATGACAAAGAATTTAAATTGTTGGGTGAACCATTCCTTTTCATTTTGTCAATAAAATTTCACTTTTCTAATACTTTTGTGTCTTTTTTTTATTTGAAATGAAATATGCTTTTCACTTTTCTAATACTTTGTGATGCTTTTGTGTCTTTTTTGATTTGAAATAACAAAGAATTAATTTTTGGGTGAACTATTCCTTTTAATTTTGTCAATAAACGTTTCACTTTTCTAATACTTTTCTAATACTTTTGTGTCTTTTTTTATTTGACAAATGACAAATAATACATTTTTGGCTGAACTATTCCTTTTCATTTTGTCAATAAACATTTCACTTTTCTAATACTTTTGTGATGCTTTTGTGTTTTTTTTTTTTTTTGCTTTGAAATGACAAATAATACATTTTTGGCTGAACTATTTCTTTTAATTTGGTCAATACACTTTTCACTTTTCTAATACTTTTTCTAATACTTTTGTGTCTTTTTTTGATGTGAAATGATAAATAATTTTTGGGTGAACTATTCCTTTTAATTTTGTCAATAAATGTTTCACTTTTCTAATACTTTTGTGTCTTTTTTAATTTGAAATGACAAAGAATTTAAATTGTTGGGTGAACCATTCCTTTTCATTTTGTCAATAAAATTTCACTTTTCTAATACTTTTGTGTCTTTTTTTTATTTGAAATGAAATATGCTTTTCACTTTTCTAATACTTTTGTGATGCTTTTGTGTCTTTTTTGATGTGAAATGATAAATAATTTTTGGGTGAACTATTCCTTTTAATTTGGTCAATACGCTTTTCACTTTTCTAATACTTTTTCTAATACTTTTGTGTCTTTTTTTGATGTGAAATGATAAATAATTTTTGGGTGAACTATTCCTTTTAATTTGGTCAATACGCTTTTCACTTTTCTAATACTTTTGTGATGCTTTTCTGTCTTTTTTTGATTTGAAATGACAAATAATTTATTTTTTTTGGGGTGAACTATTCCTTTTAATTTTGTCAATAAACGTTTCACTTTTCTAATACTTTTGTGTCTTTTTTAATTTGAAATGACAAAGAATTTAAATTGTTGGGTGAACCATTCCTTTTCATTTTGTCAATAAAATTTCACTTTTCTAATACTTTTCTAATACTTTTGTGTCTTTTTTTATTTGACAAATGACAAATAATACATTTTTGGCTGAACTATTCCTTTTCATTTTGTCAATAAACGTTTCACTTTTCTAATACTTTTGTGATGCTTTTGTGTTTTTTTTTTTTTTTGCTTTGAAATGACAAATAATACATTTTTGGGTGAACTATTCCTTTTAATTTGGTCAATACGCTTTTCATTTTTCTAATACTTTTGTGATGCTTTTGTGTCTTTTTTGATTTGAAATGACAAATAATTAAATTTTTTTTGGGTGAACTATTCCTTTTAATTTTGTCAATAAATGTTTCACTTTTCTAATACTTTTGTGTCTTTTTTTATTTGAAATGATAAATAATTGAAATTTTTGGGTGAACTATTCCTTTTCATTTTGTCAATAAACGTTTTACTTTTCTAATATTTTTGTGATGCTTTTCTGTCTTTTTTGATGTGAAATGACAAAGAATTAAATTTTTGCTGAACTATTCCTTTTCATCTTGTCAATAAACATTTCACTTTTCTAATAGTTTTGTGATGCTTCTGTGTCTTATTTGATCTGATAAATGTTAGAGGGTGAGTAAATAACCCCAGAATTTTCATTTTTGGCTGAACTCTCTGTTTAACCCCAGTGTTAATGTTATGTTCTATGTTTTATGTTCTAATAGGAGATGAATGTCTCTCTTTTCCCCTCCCGCACAGGTTCATGACTGAGCAGAAAAGGAGACGCTTCATCTGTGAGATTAGCTCTGGCAGCCGGCCGCTGGACATGGACTCCTGGACAGACTTAGTTCTGGGTATTGAGATCCACTCGCAGATGACAGATGAAATCTGTCTCCTCCGGCTGGACAGGTGATACATGATCACAGATAAAAGGACATGAGGTGGACGATGGGGGATGGAGACCACAGGGGCCCCTGATCTCTGCATGCTGATGTCACCGCCACAGGTGGCTCTAACCCCGCCCCTAACCTCCAAACGACCAATCACACGCTTGCAACCTATCCAGTCGTCCTCACTGAGCATGCATGGAGTGAGAGTATGTGTGTGAGAGAGAGAAATAGAGCAACTCACAGAAGTTTTATCTCATCCCCATCTGTGTGGTCTCAGGCACGATGATTTTGGACCGCAGCCACGTCAACCTTCACATGCCATCCAGAACTAGAGAAAAAAGACGAAGCGAGGAGGTGAATGGATGTCATTTATAAACACTGTGTTCATTCTAGATCTATTTTTAAGTAAGGAACAATGAGGGTAAAAGATCTCCCCTAAAGGAAACATTCAACTACAAAATCAAAAGATTTAGAATTTTTTTAATACAAAGTAAATTAGCCATATTTTAAGGAGCATCTAACATCTAAACATCTACATTCTCATCATTTTGTAAATAAATAACTTAATAAATAAACAAATAAAACATATTTAAATATAAGTATTGCAATGATAGGAATCTAATAAAAAGTAATAATAATAATAATAATAATAATAACATAAATTGCAACATATCTGGACACCTAGAGATTATTTCAGAACTGTATTAATGTATTTATTTATTTTTTTATTATTATTATTATTTATTTTTTTTTATTTTTTTTTTACATTTTGTATTAGTTTTTCAGTTTATTTAATAACTGTACAAACGTATTATTTTTACAAAATTGTGATTTTTTTTATTTACTTCATAACTATACAAATGTATTATTTCTACAAATATGTTTTTTCTTCATTTATTTCATAATTGTACAAATATATATTATTTTGTACATTTTATTTTCAATTTATTTAACAACTATACAAATGTTTTTTTTTTGTTTTTGTTTTTTTGTCAATAAACGTTTCACTTTTCTAATACTTTTTAATAATAATAATAATAATAACAAAAACATAAATTACAACATATCTGGACACCTAGAGATTATTTCAGAGCTGTACTAATGTATTTTTTTATTTATTTTATTTTATTTTATTTACAAATGTTGTATTAGTTTTTCAGTTTATTTAATAACTGTACAAACGTATTATTTTTACAAAATTGTGATTTTTTTTATTTACTTCATAACTATACAAATGCATTATTTCTACAAATATGTTTTTTCCTCATTTATTTCATAATTGTACAAATATATATTATTTTGCACATTTTATTTTCAATTTATTTAACAACTATACAAATGTTTTTTTTTTGTTTGTTTGTTTTTTGTCAATAAACGTTTCACTTTTCTAATGCTTTAAAAATAAATAAATAAATAATAATAATAATAATAATAACAACAAAAACATAAATTACAACATATCTGGACACCTAGAGATTATTTCAGAGCTGTACTAATGTATTTTTTTCTTTATTTTATTTTATTTTATTTACAAATGTTGTATTAGTTTTTCAATTTATTTCATAACTGTACAAATGTATTATTTTTACAAAATTGTGATTTTTTTATTTACTTCATAACTATACAAATGTATTATTTCTACAAATATGTTTTTTTCCTCATTTATTTCATAATTGTACAAATATGTATTATTTTGTACATTTTATTTTCAATTTATTTAACAACTATACAAATGTTTTTTGTTTGTTTGTTTTTTGTCAATAAACGTTTCACTTTTACATTTCAATTTATTTCATAACTGTACAATTTTTTTTTACACATTTGTGATTTTTTTTTTGCAATTTACTTCATAACTAAACAAATGTATTATTTCTACAAATCAATTTCTCTCATTTCTTTTTATATTTGTACAAAATTATATATTTTTTCAAATTTCATAACTGTTCTGATTTTTTTTTTTTTTTTTTTTAACAAATGTGTGATTTTGTTTTTCAATTTATTTTTGAACTATAGAAATGTGTGTGTGTGTGTGTGTGTGTGTGTGTATATATATATATATATATATTTTATAACTGTACATATTATTTGTATTTTTTTTTCTCAATTTATTTTATAAGGTTTCTTATTTGTTTCATGACTGTACAAATGTATTATTTCTTGTGTTTTTTCAATTTATTTTATAACTGTACAGATGTATATTATTTTTACAAATTTGTGATTATTTATCATTTATTTCATAAATGTTCAAATATAATTTTTATTTGTTTTTTTTTTACAGTATTTTGATAAATAGACCATTTGTCTGCTCTCTCTTTCATATTCTTACAAATTTATTATTATTATTATTATTTAATAGCCCTAAGAATTTATTACTATTGCTATTATTATTAATATTTCCATTAATATTATTATTATTATTTTATTTTTATTTTTTTTTTTTACACTAAATAGACCATTTGTCTGTAAAACAACAGTCAATTTGGTGAATAGATGAACAGGTAAATCTCACAAAACATTAAAAATTAAAATGATGCATTTTTATACAAGGAAATGAATCCTATTTTAAAGAACTATATGTTTAGATATGAAACTAACAAATACATTTTTGTTTTGAGGTGAACGATGACCTGGACATGTGTTTATTAGGTTCATCCCCTGTATGTGACACTGAACTCATTTTAACCCTCAGGTCTATACATTAGTTTTATGTTGCATTCATTATAAAGCACTGTTCGATGAACGCTAAAAAACAAGTAAATGTTACTAAGCTACTTCTTCCCATTTTTAATACTCAAAGCTTGTTCCATTAAGTATTTCCCCAGTGTTTCTCTCTCTATAAGATGATCAGCCCTGGAGGCCTGTAGTAGTGTAATATAGAGAGCTCTGCATTTATCTTATCGCAGCAGGACACCTGTGGAAAGGCGAACACTCAACAATTACGCGTTTCTGCCGTAGAACTGAAACACTGAGAACACTCAGGAAAGCCATGGACTACAGTTCACTGATATCAGCCAAAGAGAAACCTAAACGTTTGCTTTGGACGATCTCAAAAGAGGATCAAAGTCTGACAATGAGATGCAGTATAGTTATAGAGACTATGAAGAGCAAATATGTGACAATTCAGACAAGACAGCAGTGCCACACTTTATAATGACATTGAAAACTCTTGCCATGTGAGACTTTAATGAGAATACATTTAATTTCAGCCACATTGAAGTTATTTATTTATTTATTTATTTATTTATTTCATAACTGTACAAATGTAATATTTTTACCATTTTTTTTTACATTTATTTATAACTGTACAAAAGTTTTTTTTTTCAAATTTATTTAATATCTTTACAAATGTATATTATTTTTTTTAATTATTTGTGATTTTTTCTTCAATTTATTTTATAACTGTACAAATGCACATTTTTTTTTTGCATTTATAACTGTACAAAAGTATTCTTTTTACAATTTTCCCCCCAATTTATTTAATATCTTTACAAATGTATGTATTTTTTTTTACAAATTTGTGTTTTTTTTTCAGTTTATTTAATACTTTTACAAATGTATACTATTTTGTTTTTGTTTATACTACTTTTTTTTTTTCATTTTATTTCATAACTGTATAAATGTAATATTTTTACCAATTTGGTTCTTTTTTTTTTTTTTACAACTGTACAAAAGTATTCTTTTAACAAATTTGTGTTTTTTCCCCAATTTATTTAATATCTTTACAAATGTATATTATTTTTTACAAATTTGTGATTTTTTTTTTCTATTTCATAACTGTACAAAAGTATTCTTTTATTTAATATCTTTACAAATGTATATTATTTTTTACAATTTTTTTTTTTTTTTTTCAATATATTTCATTACTGTACTAATGTAATATTTGTACCAATTTGGTATTTTTATTTTTTTTTACATTTATTTATAACTGTACAAAAGTATTCTTTTAACAAATGTGTGATTTTTTTTTCCCTATTAATTTCATAATTCATATGTTTACCAATTTTTTTTTTTTTTTTTTTTTTTTTTACATTTATTTATAACTGTACAAAAATATTATTTTTACAAATTTGTGTTTTTTTCCCAATTTATTTAATATCTTTACAAATTTTTTTATACAAATTTGTGGGTTTTTTTTTCAGTTTATTTCATAACTGTACAAATGCAATATTTTAACCATTTTTTTTTTTTTACATTTATTTATAACTGTACAAAAGTATTATTTTTACAATTTTTTTTTTTCAAATTTATTTAATATCTTTATAAATGTATATATATATTTTTTTTTACAAATTTGTGAATTTCATAAATGTACAAATGTTTTTTTCATTTTTTTCACTTTATTTAAAAAAAAAATAGACCATTTATCTGCTCTCTCTTTCATATTCTTACAAATTAATTACTATTATTATTATTATTATTATTATTTATTGATTTATTGATTTATTGATTTTTCTTTCACTAAAGAGACCAATTTTCTGTAAAACAAGTCAATTTGGTGAATAGATGAACAGGTACATCTCACAACACATATTTCCCCCAAAATTAAAATTATGCATTTTTATACAAGGAAATTAACCCTATTATATACATTTAATTGCAGCCACATTAAAGTTGATTCCGTAAAAAAATTCCATAACTATTTAGATGTTCCTGAGATATGAACTATATGATTTTCCTCCGTCTCACAAAGGTCAAAATCCCAAGCTAATGCTCTAATCGCAGGTTCTTTATTCAGACGCTCTGGTCTCTAGTATTGCTTAATTAATTTCCATAATGAAACATTTAATCAGCTTCAGAATCCTAGGCAATGATACAGAGATTTCTTAAGTTCTCTGTCAGGAATGAAACATGTTTCGGCTGAAAAGAGAGCGGGAGAAATCCAAGACTTAACCCCGACTCCAAAGCCATCAGTCTAGCAGCAGCAAACGCTTTAATTACCTTCACCTTGATAACGTGCTTAATTGCTATTGCACTTTTTGTTTTGTTTTTTTGCTTTTCCTTGTCTTTAGATTATACTGCACCTCACCTTTAACAAATTAAAAAATGAAATGAAATGCCTTGGAGGTGTTTCATATGTAGATATATAGCTAAATGAATACAGCCTTCAGTAAACTCATATTTGTTCATGTGCAAATATACTTGCATCAGTCTGTCAAAGACTCATCTCTGTGGTAAGCATTAAGGGCCTTTTATGATTAGTATAATTAAGTAAAAAAAGGCCAAAACTTATTGCAGATGAATGGTCTATGTAATGAAACAAAGAGAAAATATAATAATAATAATAATAATAATAATAATAATAAAGTAGGGCTATGATATAATAATAACAATAATTAATAAATACTACTACTACTACTACTAATAATATTTATTATTATTATTATTATTATTATTATTATTATTATTATTATTATTATTAATAAAGTAGGGCTATGAATATGTATTTATTAATATTATATTTATTATTATTATTATTATTAATAATAATAATAATTATTATATTAATTATAATTATATATTTAATATTATTCATTAATATTAATTAATTACAACAACAATAATAACTATGAAATAACATCACTAATAATAATAATAATACTAATAATAATAATAATAATAATAATAATAATAATAAAGTAGGGCTATGATATAATAATAACAACAATTAATAAATACTACTACTACTAATAATAATAATATTTATTCTTATTATTATTAATATTAAGCAGGGCTATGAAATAACAACAACAACAACAACAACAACAACAACAACAACAATAATAATAATAATAATAATAATAATAATAATAATAAAGTTTGGCTATGACATAATATTAATTAATTAATTAATTAATTAATTATAACAACAACAATAACTATGTAATTTTATTTAATTATTATTATTATTATTATTATTATTATTATTATTACTATTAGTAGTAGTAGTAGTAGTAGTATTAAGCAGAACTAAGAAATAATATTAAGTAATTAATTAATTAATTAATTAATTAATAACAGCAACAACTATAAATAGCATCACTAAAAATAATAACAATAATAAATATAATAACAACAACAACAATAATTTTAATAAATAATGATACTAATAATAAAGTAGGGCTATGAAATAAACAACAACAACAGCAACAATAAAAAGTAGGACTATGAAATAATAATAATAATAAAAATAAATAAATAATAATATTAATAATAATAATAATAATAATAATAATAATAATAATAATAATAATAATAATAATGACGAAAAGTAGGGCTAAGAAATAATAATATAATAACTATGAAATAATAATAATAATAATAAAAGCTATGAAACAATAATAATAATAATAATAAAGTAGGGCTATGATATAATAATAACAACAATTAATAAATACTACTACTACTAATAATAATAATATTTATTCTTATTCTTATTAATATTAAGCAGGGCTATGAAATAACAACAACAACAACAACAACAACAATAATAATAATAATAATAATAAAGTTTGGCTATGACATAATATTAATTAATTAATTAATTAATTATAACAACAACAATAACTATGTAATTTTATTTAATTATTATTATTATTATTATTATTATTATTATTATTATTACTATTAGTAGTAGTAGTAGTAGTAGTATTAAGCAGAACTAAGAAATAATATTAATTAATTAATTAATTAATTAATAACAGCAACAACTATAAATAGCATCACTAAAAATAATAACAATAATAAATATAATAACAACAACAACAACAACAACAATAATTTTAATAAATAATGATACTAATAATAAAGTAGGGCTATGAAATAAACAACAACAACAGCAACAATAAAAAGTAGGACTATGAAATAATAATAATAAAAAAAAAAAATAATAATAATATTAATAATAATAATAATAATAATAATAATGACGAAAAGTAGGGCTAAGAAATAATAATATAATAACTATGAAATAATAATAATAATAATAAAAGCTATGAAACAATAATAATAATAATAATAATAATAATAATAATAATATTAATAAATGATGATGATAATAATAAAGTAGGGCTATGAAATACTACTACTACTAATAAAAAATAAATTAAATTAATAATAAAAAAATAAAAATAAATAATAATAATAATAATAATAATAATAATAATAATAATGTGTTGTTGATCCAGCAGGAAAGAAAGAAAAAGTAACCACTTAATAAAGACAAAAAAAGCGTTCTGATGCTCCCCAATAGTATCCGCATTGAGCTTTTAGTCCGCATGAGAATGCTCTCATTTCTTCGGCAAGTGGTTCAAGTGTGAAACAAGAACTTATTTTGATAAACGTTTCCTTAAAAGTCTGTTTTATTGTGTATTTTTCGTTCTCTCGTATTCTGTTTGTTTTGGTAGGAGCACCTGTGTGGAGTCACGCTAATGGCCTTTTTAACGCTCCGCTCAAACCCATTTAAGCACCAATCCTTTCACGACTTCCTTCATTTCTGATGTAATTTCCTCCCTGTAATTACTCTTTTCGTTCCCCCGTTTATCAGACAATGTACCTGCAATGGAAATATAAGACCTTGACTAGCCTTTCGCCGGACAAAAACAAAATTTAATTTGATGTGTTTGGCTGTCGAACATCATTGTTGAAGGGATGCAATTAAGACAATATTATCTGTTTTTATTTTAGCGTTGGAACTGGGACATGTGGAAGCTTTATGATAAGCGCTGGAATAAAACTGGCGGCTATCTGTAACGCTGACTTCAGTGGCTTCCAGCGCAATTAACGGCGTGGAGATTGCTGGAGCGGCCCGTTAACGCAGGATGCAGATGGGATTGTCGGTCAGCCAGGTAAGGAAGCAGACGTTTCCTAAACGCCATGATCCCTGTGTTAAACCTCATCCTCTGGGTGTTAGATACTCCGCTTACATCTTTCGCAACAGCATTTCCTCCAATCCATCCCTAAAAAAAAAAAAAAAAAAACAAGAGATTGGCATGGTACATATATACAAAAATAGGGTCCTACAATATAATTTACACTGATTTATATTATGGTATAGAATTACCACTGTATTCATGTATTATTGCATTTAACCAAAGTAAAAAAAAAAAAAACAGTAAGTAAAAACAGTAGGTTAATAAAAAATAATAAGAATTATTAATAATAAATAATTAATTAATAGGATTCCCATGATGAGTTTTTCATTTTGCTCCAATTTTGTCCCTAACAATAAATAAATAAATAAATAAACAGTACACTATACTATTTTGTCCCAAATAATAATAATAAAAAAATTAATTAATTAATAGTATACTTATTAAATAAATAAATTAATAAATAAATTAACAAATAAATAAATAAATAAATAAATAAATATTCCAATGGAATGTTAAAACACCTTAGTTAATATATATATATATATATATATATATATATATATATATATATTTTTTTTTTTTTTTTCAGGGGCAATTTTACCAAACTTGGCCCTTAAAATAAATAAATAAAATTATAAATTATAAATTATATAAATTATAAAAAAAAAAAAAAAAAAAAAACAGTAGGTAAATAAAAAATAATAAGAATTATTAATAATAAATAAATTAGCAATTAATTAGATTCCCATGGTGAGTTTTTCATTTTGCTAAATAAATAAATAAATAAATAAACAGTATACTTATTAAATAAATAAATGAAAAAATATTCCAATGGTATGTTAAAACATCAACACCTTAGTTAATAATTTTGTCCCAAAAATAATAATAATAAAAAAAAAACAAAATACAGTAAATAAAAATATTATTAATAATAATAAATTAATGAATAATTAATTCATAATAATAAGTTAAAACATCAACACCTTACTTAATATTTTTCAGGGACATTTTTACCAATTTTTAAAAATTATCAAAAAAACTATAATAATTATTATTAATAACTAAAGTTAATAATTAATTAGATTCCCATGGTGTATTTTATTTGATTTTTTTCTCCAATTTTATCCCTAACTAACTAACTAACTAAATAAATAAATAAATAAATAAATAAATAGTATACTTATTAAATAAATAAATATCCCAATTGTATGTTAAAACATCAACACCTTAGTTAATAATTCTTCAGGGATATTTTTTTTTTACAAATGTTGCCCCTAAAATAAAGAAAGAAAGAAATAAGATTGGTATGTTAAAAAATAAAAACATTTTGCACCAATTCTGTCCCTAAAAAAAAATAAATAAATAAATAAAAAAAAGTAAGTAAATAAAATAATAATTATTATTATTAATAAATTAATTAATAATAAATTAGATTCCATTGTCTCTAATATAAAAAAGATATTCATGGGTTGTTTAAAATAAAACAATATTTTGCTCCAATTTTGTCCCTAACAAAACCCCAAACAATGGCAAAAATGCGTTATATATGTCCAAAAATTTTTTTTAATACCTTTATAATATTTTGTGCCTTTCATGTCTTCCACTTTTATTTTGTAATCGTTCTTGACGGAAAATTTAGCAGAAGATAGGCCAGATTTGTTAGCAGCAATGCTGTCAGATCTGCTTTCAGCATCAGCTGATAAAGGGAGCAGAAGGGCATTTCATTGACAAGTGGAGGATTATTTAGAAGAAAACATTGCAGAAAGTAGGCTGTGTTTGTCAGGACTGCATCCCAGCAGCTGAATTCATTCTCATTAGAGGCATTCGGGCAGCTTCCTCAAATCCCAGGTGGCCTCTTTTATTTGTCAGACTCCTGTGCGGTTAGAAAGTGTTGAGATGCAAATTTGTCTCCCATTAAAATCTGTGCGCCTGAGTAAAAGAGGTCTCCTGCAAACTTCATACGGCTTCATGAACCAACCCAAGCCATTGGAACGCTGTGGTTTTGCTGATGCATTTTCAGTACAAAGGGAAAGTGACTGTGACTGACAAATTGCCTTTAAACAGGACAGCATTATCTGAAGGTTTATAGCGTTTTAAAACTCGTCATGTATGACAGTATCACTTTCCCTCATAACTTCACCGAAGTGCATCTAAAAATAATCTAAAATGAATATAGTTTTTTAAAAGTACTCACCCATGTTCTTCATTTTTTTATTCAGAACCTGTTCCATTTACAAAAAATGCAATGTGACTGAACATGGCACTAAACGCTTTCCTACTCTACAATGTGAGCAGTCCAGAAACAAAACATACAGCGCCACAAGTGAATGACTTTTATAAATATAGCCTTTTTTAAGTGAATCAAAACAAAAATTGCAATCAGTAAAGTCTGAATCCTAGGTGAATGACTCATATGAACCCTTTCTTTTCAGTGAATCAAAACATAAAGCACAATTAATAAGCTCCAATTCACAATCAAATGACCCATCTGAACCCTTTCTTTTTAGAAAAAAAATAAATAAATAAATAAAAATATAAATAAATAAATAGTGCAATCATTAAGGTTCAATTCAAGGTCCAAGCAAATGACTCATATGAACCCTTTCTTTCCAGTGAATCAAAGCATAAAGCACAATTAATAAGGTCCAATTCACAAGCGAATGACTCACATGAACCATTTCTTTTTAGTGAATCAAAAAAAAAAAACACAAAAAAAAACTTACAAATAAAAAATAAATAAATAAATTGTGCAATCTGTAAGGTTCAATTCAAGGTCCAAATAAATGACTCATATAAACCTATCTTTTAATAATGATTTAAAACATAAAGTGTGATTAGTAAAATTTGATTCTCAGATTCTAAGGTCCGATTCACAAGCAAATGACTCACATGAACCCTTTCTTTTTAGTGATTCAAAAAAAAAAAGAAATTGACTCTCAGATCCTAAGGTCCGATTCCCAAGCAAATGACTCATATGAACCCTTTCTTATCAGTGAATCAAAGCATAAAGCACAATTAATAAGGTCCAATTCACAAGCGAATGACTCATGTGAACCCTTTCTTTTTAGTGATTCAAAAAAAATAAAAATAAAAAAATGACTCTCAGATTCTAAGGTCCGATTCACAAGCAAATGACTCATATGAACCCTTTCTTTCCAGTGAATCAAAGCATAAAGCACAATTAATAAGGTCCAATTCACAAGCGAATGACTCATGTGAACCCTTTCTTTTTAGTGATTCAAAAAAAATAAAAATAAAAAAATGACTCTCAGATCCTAAGGTCCGATTCACAAGCAAATGACTCATATGAACCCTTTCTTTCCAGTGAATCAAAACATAAAGCACAATTAATAAGGTCCAATTCACAAGCAAATGACCCATCTGAACCCTTTCTTTTTAGTAAAAAAAAATAATAAAAAAATAAAAATATAAATAAATAAATAAATAAATAAATAGTGCAATCATTAAGGTTCAATTCAAGGTCCAAGCAAATGACTCATATGAACCTATCTTTTAATAATGATTCAAAACATACAGCGCGATTAGTAAAATTTGACTCTCAGATTCTAAGGTCCAATTCACAAGCAAATGACTTTTATAAATATAGTCTTTTTTAGTGAATCAAAACAAAAAGCACAATCAATAAAGTCTGAATCCTAACTGAATGTCTCAAAAGAACCCTTTCTTTTTATATTGAATCAAAACATAAAGTACAATTAATAAGGTACAATTCACAAGTGAATGACTAAATAAAAGTAAATTCTATATATATATATATATATATATATATATTTATATATTGCGCAATTAGTAAGGTTCAATTCAAGGTCCAAGCAAATGACTCATTTGAACCCTTTCTTTTTAGTGAATCAAAAGACAAATGAATGACCTAATGATGATTATAAGCCCTTTAATTTTACATGTTAAAAGTTTGATTAGTAAAATGTTATTCTTGAAATAACTATTATTTTGAGCTGATTCTTTTTTAGTGAATCGAAACACACACAGATTGCTCAACTCACAAGTGAAAGACTCATATGAGTTCAGAGATCAGTTCTTTTTAGACTCGAAACTATTCTTTTTTGTGAATCAAAACATACAGTGCAATTGGTGAAATCTGAGCTGATTCATTTTTAGTGAATCAAAACAGATTGCTGAACTCACAAGTGAAAGTCTCGTATGAGTTCACAGATCAGTTTTTTTAGACTTGAATCTATTCTTTTTAGTGAATCAAAACAAATAGTGCGATCAAAACATACAGTGCAATTGGTGAAATTTGACTCATGAACAAATGACTCTTTTGAATCGGTTCTATTTAGAGTATCAAAAGAAAAAACACACTGTTTTTATACAGCGTGAGTCAAATGAATGACCTAATGATACTTATGAACCCTTTCAATTAGTGAAATGTTATTCTTGAAATAACTATTATTTTGAGCTGGTTCAAAATAAAGACTCTTATGAGTTCAGAAATCAGTTCTTTTTAGACTCGAATCTATTCTTTTCAGTGAATCAAAACAAATAGTGCGATCAAAACATACAGTGCAATTGGTGAAATTTGACTCGCGAACAAATGATTCTTTTGAATCGGTTCTATTTAGAGTATCAAAAGCAAAAACACAAGCAGTGAAATCTTACTACAAATCAAATGATTTTAATGATCCACTTTTTTTTATATACAGCGTGAGTCAAATGAATGACCTAATGATGCTTATGAGCCCTTTTGATTAGTGAAATGTTATTCTTGAAATAACTATTATTTTGAGCTGATTCTTTTTTAGTGAATCGAAACACACACAGATTGCTCAACTCACAAGTGAAAGACTCTTATGAGTTCAGAGATCAGTTCTTTTTAGACTCGAATCTATTCTTTTTTGTGAATCAAAACATACAGTGCAATTGGTGAAATCTGACCTGTGAACAAATGATTCTTTTGAATCGGTTCTATTTAGAGTATCAAAAGCAAAAACACAAGCAGTGAAATCCTGCTCCCAATCAAATGATTTTAATGATCCACTTTTTTTTTATATACAGCGTGAGTCAAATGAATGACCTAATGATGCTTATGAGCCCTTTTGATTAGTGAAATGTTATTCTTGAAATAATAATTATTTTTGAGCTGGTTCGTTTTTAGTGAATCAAAACAAAGATTGCTCAACTCACAAGTGAAAGACTCTTATGAGTTCAGAGATCAGTTCTTTTTAGACTCGAATCTATTCTTTTTAGTGCAACTGGTGAAATCTGACTCGCAAACAAATGATTCTTTTGAATCGGTTCTATTTAGAGTATCAAAAGCAAAAACACAAGCAGTGAAATCCTGCTCCCAGTCAAATGATTATATATATATATATATATATATATATATATATACACACATCTAATGATGCTTATGAGCCCTTTCGTTTAATATGTTAAAACTTTTGATGATTGAAATGTTATTCTTGAAATAATCATTATTTTGAGCTGGTATTTTCCAGTGAATCAAAACACAGATTGCTCAACTCACAAGTGAAAGAATCATTAAATGTCATACATTTCTCATTCCTAGTGGTTTCTTTATTTTACACTGACCCCAGATGCCCAGAAAAACACCAGTTACTTTTCAGAGGTGTTTTAACATTTGTGAATCAGCTGAAGAACATTTTAGTTTTACGTAAGATCCCACAAATGCTTTCTGCGATGATGGGCTGTTACTATTTTGAGCGAGTCCAGCTTTTCTCAGACACAAGCTATATGTGACTGTCAAGCGTTGGGTGTCCCAGCAAAGGGAAATTAATGGAGTTCAGGCGGCAGAATCAGTTCTTGTGTTTGGTAAGCGTCTGCGGCTGCCAGAGCGCAGGTGGACAGCTGTGGGGGCCGTCTGCGTCTCTCACGCTTTACTGCACAGGACTCTCTCTCTCTCTCTCTCTCCATACGCTGTACCTGCAGCTTTAACATTCATACGCAGCGCTCTGATTGATCATGTTGACAGATTAAAGTGTGAATCTGTAACTCCAGATGTTTGGAAGCACTGATAATTGTCTTTCAGTTCTGTTTTAATACTAATGCATTTGAATTAGGGACGGCCAGCAATATTACATCATGATATTAGGCCTTTGTTTTCACAAGAGTGGTATCTATTAAAAGATTTTATACATATACACAATTTAACCCATCAGTAGGACACCATTTTTACCATTTACCATTTTACAAATAAATCCTAATTTAATCATGACAAACTGTTTATGGTTGGAAAGGTCTGAGACTCCTAAATAGATATTTGACCACTGTTTTGTGTTACAAATTATGTAGGAAAGTAATAGATTAATTTATGACAAGACTGCACCTCAAAAAACATCATAACAGGAGCTCTGACTTTTTTTGTTGCCTTTTTCTCTTTCGCTCTTTAGAAATCATAAGAAATTGTAGATCACTTGAAAACTTCAGATCTCAAAATTCATCCTTTGAAAACCATTTTAAAATCAGACATTGCATTACCATGGAAAATGTACATCAAAATCATATTACAAAATGTTTTCATCCATGAATTATAAGAATTTAAGTTTGGATAGTGCTTTTTCACATCAAGGTTTTTTTTTTTTTAAAGGGAGTGACAGTTAATGGGTTGATTCAATAGATTATTTTATGTAAAGACCTTTTTTGTTAATTTTCCTTAAAAAAATAAGAGCTGCATTTTATATATATATATATATATATATATATATATATATATATATATATATATTAGGGCTGTCAAATGATTAATCGTGATTAATCACATCCATAATAAAAGTTTATGTTTACATACTATATGTGTGTTTACTTTGTATATTTATTATGTACATATAAATACACACACATACATCTATATATTAAAACAAAATATTTATATGTATATATATTTATACCTATATACAATTTAGATTATAAATAAATATAAATATTTTAGATGTAAATCTAAAATATTTTTCCTTAATATATACATGAATGTGTTTGTATTTATATATACATAATAAATATACACAGTACACAAATATATAGTATGTAAACATACACTTTTATTTTGGATGCGATTAATCGTGATTAATCGTTTGACAGCCCTAATATATATATATATATATATATATATATATATATATATATTTATTAAATAGACCATTAAACTAAAATCACAATTTTTACAGATTTTTTTATTATTAAATTAAGAAAAAAAAGGATATGTATAGGAAATAATTTGCTGAATTAATTATGAAAAATTGCCTAATTTCTTATTTTAATACTTTTTAATTTATTTTATTGCATTATTTTGTGATATACACTACCGCTCAAAAGTTTGGTATCAGTAAGACTGTTTTTTTAAAGACATCTCTTCCGCTCATCAAGGCTACATTTATTTAATCAAAATTACAGGAAAAAAACAGTAATATTGGAAAATGTTATTACAACATAAAATAATGGTTTTTATTTTAATATACTTTACAATATAATTTATTCCTGTGATGCAAAACTGAATTTTCATCAGCTGTTACTCCAGTCTTATGCTTATTTTATTTCAGGATTCTTTGATGAATAACAGGTTAAAACGTACAGCATTTATTCTAAATATAAATCTTTTCAAACAAATGTAAGTCTATGCTATCACTTTTTATTAATTTACACATCCTTGGTGAATAAAATTATTAATTTCTTAAAAAAAAAATATATATATTTACTGACCCTAAACTTTGAGCAGCAGTGTATATTGTTAGAAAACCTTTCTATTTTAAATAAATGCTGTTCTTTTTAACCTTTTATTGATCAAAAAATCCTGAAAAAAGTATCACAGGTTCAAAAAAAAACAAGAAAAAAAAACAAAAAACAATTATATATATATATATATATATATATATATATATATATATATACTGATTATAAATCAGCATATTAGAATGATTTTTGAAGCATCATGTGACACTGAAATTCAACTTTAATTAGATATAAATTACATTTTAATGTATAATAATACAGAAAAACATTGTTTTACATCATAATAATATTTCACAATATTATTTTTTTTTCTCTGTATTTTTTATCAAGTGAAAACAGCCTTGATGAGCGTAAGAAACTTCTTTTAAAAGCGTTAAAAATCTTACTGATCCCAAACTTTTGAGCAGTAGTATATATATATATATATATATATACACATATATATATACTAATTATGCATTATAGAATGGATAGTTGTGAATTTCCACAATTCCTGATAGATAAAATCAAGCCATTTTTGTTAAATGTTCTGATTCACTCAGAAATGCATCACATTAGAGAAGATAAATGGACTACAAATGTTGATTTCATATCTAAAAGACTGCTCTTCACCTTCAATGAGTCTTGCACATGTTTCTCTGATTCTGGATCTGATTCTCTGTCCGTTCTTCCTCTTGCGGACTGGATTGGGATCAGACTGCAGAGAGACGGGCCTTGTTTCGTCACCAAACCACAATTAACAGGAACGGTTATTATCCTCGTCCTGCGAGTTCCCTGCAATGCAAATCCCAGATAGAAAGGGTTGGAAAATTATGCGAAAACTTGGGAGGAGAAAGTGGCTCACGTCTGTTTGCCGAATTAATCGCTTTCTAAATGGCTCCGGGCCAGGCAAAAGTTAACATTTGCAGTTTCAAAGGTTTTCAGCGCTTGCAATGAGCCATGAAATTACTGCATGCTGGTGAAAATGGCAGCTGATGAAAAGCCCACGGAGCAGGTCCCACAGGCGGACAGGCGGCGCGGCGCGGGAGGGGAACGCAATCGCCCTCGCCTGCCCCACAGCCACGTGGAGGAAGAGGAGGCAGCGAAGGTGCTGCTTCTGAGGAAGTGCTCTCTGCAAATGAGGACACCTGCTCTTCATCACCCAGCCGCAAGAAAACACCGAGCAGAATCAAAAAGAGATGATGTCCGGGTGCAACTTCATACAAATTTTGATTAACAAATGATAAAGATGCCATTAAGCACCTAATCCCTGCTGGAAACATTTTAAATTCCATATAAATGCTTATTATTTTACCAAATGTAAAATGTATTACACACATACATACTATATATATATATATATATATATATATATATATATTAGTGCTGCCAAACCATTAATTGCATCCAAAATAAAAGTTTATGTTTACATACTATATATTTGTGTACTGTGTATATTTATTATGTATATATAAATGCACACACATGCATGCATGCATTTATATTTATGTATAATCTAAATTGTATACAGGTATAAATATATATTTTGTTTAAATATATACATGTATGTTTGTGTATTTACATGTACATAATAAATATACAAAGTAAACACACATATATTATGTAAACAAACTTTTATTTTGGATGCGATTAATTGTTTGACAGTCCTAATATAATATAAAAATATAAATATAAATATAAATATATAAATAAGACATCTTCATGCAGTTCACACAGTTGAAAATAGGTTAAAAAAACAAAAAAACAAGAGAACCATATTTTTATTTTTACAGATTTCTTTCTCTTTTTTTTATTAAATTAAGAAAAAAGGATATGCATAGAAAATTATTTACTTTAAACATACTTTAAAATTATAATGGCCTAATTTCTTATTTTAATGCTTATTTATTTATTTTATTGTATTATTTTTGTGATATACATTACCGCTCAAAAGTTTGGTATCAGTAAGACTTGTAATGTTTTTTTTTTAAAGAAGTCTCTTTTGCTGCATTTATTTGATCAAAAATACAGAAAAAAGCGTAATATTGCAAAATGTTTTTACAATATAAAACAATGTTTTTTATTTGAATATACTTTACAATATAATTTATTCCTGTGATGCAAAGCTGAATTTTCATCAGCTGTTACTCCAGTTTTAAGTGTCACAATGCTGATTTATTACTTTTATTATCAACAGTTGTGCTGCCAAATATTTTTTTGTAACCTTTTTTTATTTAATCTTTGATGAATAACCGGTTAAAACATACAGCATTTATTCAAAATATAAATCTTTTCAAACAATGTAAATCTACACGGTCACTTTTTATTAATTTAACACGTCCTTGGTGAATAAAAGTACTAATTTCTTTAAAATTACAGATTATTATAGACTTAAATTAACTTTGAATGTGTATTTATATAGAAAACATTGTTTTACATCGTAATAATATTTCACAATATTACATTTTAAAGAACCATAAATATATTCTTAAGTCATCTGAAAGCATTTGATAGCTTTTTTTCTTTAATTAAATCATTTTTACCCATCATTTTTACAACTACTGCAGCTTTTAAACCAAATATAGTCTATATGTCACATTTGAAAAATATGTAACAATTTTCTAATGTGACCGATTTTTAATTGTCTTGAAAGTTCATGTCAAGTCAAAAATGGCTTAAATTTTGGTGGTTCCTCACATGAAACCGTAGTATTGCTTCAGAAAACCTGTAATACACTATATGGACTGGTTTTATTACTATGTGAACTCTTTTGCCCTTTTGTCAAAAGAGTGAGCAAATAAAACAGGGTTCCCACTCGAAGCCAAACATCAAATTCCCTGACTTTTACTGAATAAAAAGCTGAATTTCCATGACCTATAATAAACGGATATTTCCAGTTGCAAGCTTTATTTACTTTTAGTACAAAACACACTTATACACTACTTTTTTTGCTTTTACCCGTTAAATGGACTTTGATATTTTTTTCTGTACCGTTTCTATAGAAATTATTTTTTGTTTTTTATGCTTTCATAACCATAAACAACAGACAAAAAGGTGTGGAAAAAATGGAATAAAACAAAATACAGTATAGAACATTTATATTTTGATAAATGGAAACAAAAAAAGTAAAGTGACAAACAAAAATCCCTGATATTCCATGACCTGGACAAAATAAATATAAAATTCCCTGACTTTCAATGTTATATTTTAAAGGTACTTGATGACAAAAAATAATGAAGACCCCATTAATCACCTACTCCCTGGAATGTAAATGTAAAATGTATTATATATATATATATATATAAATTAAATATGCATATCAGATATAATTTTTGACATTTTTTTACTAGTTGTTGCAGGACACTATTGTTTATTTATTTAAGTCAGGATTGCAAAATAAATTAATCAAAATTTGGAACCAAAAGTTATTCAGACACTTTGACCCTGACCATGTTTTGCTTAAGTGTTTCTTTTTTAATTGCTAATTTTGACATTGACATTTTTACACCACAGACTCAACAAAATTAAGCATTGCTTGGCAATTGGTGAACAAAGTATTGATACACTACAAAAAAAAAAAAAAAAAAAAAAAATGCTTTTCTTACTGAGATTTCTTGTCTTGTTTCTAGTCTATCTGTTTTCAACAAAAAAAGTCGAAATCAAGTGAGTTTTTGCTTGAAACAAGCTGCCAATGGGGTAAACAAAATAATCTTGTTTTATGTTTGAAAACAAGAAAAAAAAAATAGCTTACCTTAATGGCAGATTATTTTGCTCACTTAATTTTGACTTTTTTTTTTTTTTTTCTAAAAACAGACATATTTTGACTGGAAACAAGACACACACACACACACACACACACACACAAAATAAACATATATATATATATATATATATATTTGATTTTTTATTATTATTTTTTATGTTTTTTTATTTATTTATTTTTTTTGAAAACAAGAAAATAATTGTTAAATAGTTGTTTTTTTATTATTTATTTATTTTTCATTTTTTTTGGAAAACAAGAAAATAATTGTTAAATAATTTACTTGTCTAGAAAATCCTTCTTGATTTAAGAATTTTAAATATTTGGCTAGAAACAAAATATTTTAGCAGTGTAGTTGTGTAAATATTGTCATACTAACAGTCTGAGTCATTTTCGGTTGATTGTAATCCATTACATATCTTTCTATCAAAGTTGTTCTGACTCTGACATGTTGTTCTGTCATATTTTATTACCATTTTCTAAACAGCGAACACTGAAAAAAATGGTTTTCTTATTTAGATTTTTTGTCTTGTTTCCAGCCAAAATATCTAAACATTCTTAAATCAAGAAAGATTTTATTGTCTTGTTTTCAGAAAAAAGAAAATAAAATTGAGTTTTTGCTTGAAACAAGCTAAATAATCTAGTTTTGAAAGAAGACTATTTTGCTTGTTTCAAGCAAAAACTCACTTAATTTGGACCTCTCTTTTCTTTTTCTTGTCTAGAAAATCCATCTTGATTTAGGACTTTTTAGATATTTTGGCTGGAAACAAGACAAAAAATCTGAGTAAGAAAAGCATTTTTTTGCAGTGAATAAACAGATTAATGTGAGAAATGCTGATGTCTGCATTCATTTTTTGTTTTGACTGTATATGCATCTGTTTGTTCAAAAACGACCTGATCAATCATTCAGATTCGTGCAGATTCTTGTTGTACACTTTTCTTTTCTTCTCTCTAGTTTTCTTGCTGCAGGTAATGACCCGTCCATGACCAATTACCCAGACGTAAACAACCGAGGCTTTTGTTGAGCGCACACACATTGGGCATGAACGCCGAGGAGACGCCTGCAGGGAAAAAGGAGGTGCAGCTCCATGAAATACTAAAACACACCGTGCCAAAAGTGAAGTTCCTCTCCAGCGAGGAGGTGCGTGGCGCTACAGATTGCCTGCTTCCACGGGCGTAAATATTCTGATTGATTTCAAACATGTTGAAACCGACTCCGAGAGACGCCTGTTAAGCATTTTGTCTGGAAACGGAACGTTTTATTAACAGGGCTGCTTTTATTTCCAGTGTCGGGATTGTTGACATCCTGAGGGTTGTTTTTTGGTTTTATTGTCAACATTTTGACTATGCACGCCAATTTATTTTTAGCTGCGTGTTTGCTTCTTTGTCTCAGTATTAAGGTATGTGTGAGATTCCTGCATTTGCTAAAAATAAATAAATAAATAAGCAGCACGGTCAGATGTGCATAAACTGATTCTTTTCAATTTAACCCAGAGGAATCTTTCCTCAGAGATTAGATGTTCAAACATGTCTTTATCATGTTATCCTCAGGGTTTCTACAGATATGGACAAGTGAAATGTAAGACTTTTTAAGATCTTTTTAATACCACCTTATATAAAATTTAAGACCTAAAATAGAAATAATTATATTGCATACATGCATGTAATAGCTAATGTGCTTAATGTAAGAAGAAAACAAAATTTCATCGCTGTCATAAATTCTATTTATTAATATTATTATTATTACTATTATTTATTAATGATATACAGTTAATTTTTTATATCAGCAGACAATATTTCACACAAAATATCCCCATGAAAGTACCACATCAACAAGATTTTTGGTGTGTAAATAATTTATTCTGAAGCAACATTTTCATCAGTGTTCGATCAGCTTTTACATACTTAAATCTGCATATTTTTATTTACCTTTATAAACTTTTGAAATGCATGCATCACCTTTCATGTCAAATTATTATGATTTATCAATAAATTCTATACGGCTGTTAGCAGTCTGATTAAATCATTTACACTTCCAAATTAAAACTGCAATAAATGATGTTATGAGGTTAATGTTTTAAATGCATTTATGAATATACAAATAAGAAATGTTGGGGGGGAAATGCATACTTTTACTAAACTACCAGTAGGTGGCGGTAAATCACTTTACGAGCGAGTCAATATGAGTTATTTCAAATGATTCGTTCAAAACGCTAAATCATTCAGTAACAAAACACTGTAACACAACTTAAAAAAAAATAAGTTATGACAATTTAGGACTTTTTAAGGCCTTATACTTGGAAAACGTCATTTAAGACATTTTAAGACTTTTTAAGGCCTTATACTTGGAAAACGTTATTTAAGACATTTTAAGACTTTTTAAGGCGTTAAACGTTATTTAAGACATTTTAAGGCTTTTTAAGGCCTTATTCTTGGAAAACGTCATTTAAGACATTTTAAGACTTTTTAATGAGCGAGTCAATATGAATTATTTCAAATGATTCGTTCAAAACGCTGAATCATTCAGTAACAAAACTGCTGTGATCCTTGTTTGGAACTATTTTCAGTAATGAAATGGAACAAAAACAGTAAATATTGTGTTTAAAATGTAAGCAACTTAAAAAAAATTAAGTTATTTTAAGTTATGACAATTTAAGACTTTTTAAGGCCTTATATTTGAAAAACGTTATTTAAGACATTTTAAGACTTTTTAAGGTCTTATACTTGGAAAACATTATTTAAGACATTTTAAGACTTTTTCAGGCCTTATACTTGGAAAACATTATTTAAGACATTTTAAGACTTTTTAAGGCGTTAAACGTTATTTAAGACATTTTAAGGCTTTTTAAGGCCTTATTCTTGGAAAACGTCATTTAAGACATTTTAAGACTTTTTAATGAGCGAGTCAATATGAATTATTTCAAATGATTCGTTCAAAACGCTGAATCATTCAGTAACAAAACTGCTGTGATCCTTGTTTGGAACTATTTTCAGTAATGAAATGGAACAAAAACAGTAAATATTGTGTTTAAAATGTAAGCAACTTAAAAAAAATTAAGTTATTTTAAGTTATGACAATTTAAGACTTTTTAAGGCCTTATATTTGAAAAACGTTATTTAAGACATTTTAAGACTTTTTAAGGTCTTATACTTGGAAAACATTATTTAAGACATTTTAAGACTTTTTAAAGCCTTATACTTGGAAAACATTATTTAAGACATTTTAAGACTTTTTCAGGCCTTATACTTGGAAAACATTATTTAAGACATTTTAAGACTTTTTCAGGTCTTATACTTGGAAAACATTATTTAAGACATTTTAAGATTTGGAAACTTGGAAAACGTTATTTAGGACATTTTAAAACTTTTTAAGGCCTTATATTTGGAAAACATTATTTAAGACATTTTAAGACTTTTTCAGGCCTTATACTTGGAAAACGTTATTTAAGACATTTTAAGACTTTTTAAAGCCTTATATTTGGAAAACATTATTTAAGACATTTTAAGACTTTTTCAGGCCTTATACTTAGAAAACGTTATTTAAGACATTTTAAGCCTTTTTCAGGCCTTATACTTAGAAAACGTTATTTAAGACATTTTAAGACTTTTTCAGGTCTTATACTTGGAAAACATTATTTAAGACATTTTAAGATTTGGAAACTTGGAAAACGTTATTTAGGACATTTTAAAACTTTTTAAGGCCTTATATTTGGAAAACATTATTTAAGACATTTTAAGACTTTTTCAGGCCTTATACTTAGAAAACGTTATTTAAGACATTTTAAGACTTTTTAAAGCCTTATATTTGGAAAACGTTATTTAGGACATTTTAAAACTTTTTAAGGCCTTATATTTGGAAAACATTATTTAAGACATTTTAAGACTTTTTCAGGCCTTATACTTGAAAAACGTTATTTAGGACATTTTAAGATTTGGAAACTTGGAAAAAGTTATTTAGGACATTTTAAAACTTTTTAAGGCCTTATATTTGGAAAACATTATTTAAGACATTTTAAGACTTTTTCAGGCCTTATACTTAGAAAACGTTATTTAAGACATTTTAAGACTTTTTAAAGCCTTATATTTGGAAAACATTATTTAAGACATTTTAAGACTTTTTAAAGCCTTATACTTGGAAAACATTATTTAAGACATTTTAAGACTTTTTAAAGCCTTATACTTGGAAAACATTATTTAAGATATTTTAAGACTTTTTCAGGCCTTATACTTAGAAAACGTTATTTAAGACATTTTAAGACTTTTTAAAGCCTTATATTTGGAAAACATTATTTAAGACATTTTAAGACTTTTTAAAGCCTTATACTTGGAAAACATTATTTAAGACATTTTAAGACTTTTTAAAGCCTTATACTTGGAAAACATTATTTAAGACATTTTAAGACTTTTTAAAGCCTTATACTTGGAAAACATTATTTAAGACATTTTAAGACTTTTTCAGGCCTTATACTTGGAAAACGTTATTTAGGACATTTTAAGATTTGGAAACTTGGAAAAAGTTATTTAGGACATTTTAAAACTTTTTAAGGCCTTATATTTGGAAAACATTATTTAAGACATTTTAAGACTTATTAAGGCCTTATACTTGGAAAACATTATTTAAGACATTTTAAGACTTTTTAAAGCCTTATACTTGGAAAACATTATTTAAGACATTTTAAGGCCTTATACATGGAAAACATTATTTAAGACATTTTAAGACTTTTTAAAGCCTTATACTTGGAAAACATTATTTAAGACATTTTAAGATTTGGAAACTTGGAAAACGTTATTTAGGATATTTTAAACCTTTTTAAGGCCTTATATTTGGAAAACATTATTTAAGACATTTTAAGATTTGGAAACTTGGAAAACATTATTTAAGACATTTTAAGACTTTTTAAGGCCTTATACTTGGAAAACATTATTTAAGACATTTTAAGACTTTTTAAAGCCTTATACTTGGAAAACATTATTTAAGACATTTTAAGGCCTTATACATGGAAAACATTATTTAAGACATTTTAAGACTTTTTAAAGCCTTATACTTGGAAAACATTATTTAAGACATTTTAAGATTTGGAAACTTGGAAAACGTTATTTAGGATATTTTAAACCTTTTTAAGGCCTTATATTTGGAAAACATTATTTAAGACATTTTAAGATTTGGAAACTTGGAAAACGTTATTTAGGATATTTTAAAACTTTTTAAGGCCTTATATTTGGAAAACATTATTTAAGACATTTTAAGATTTGGAAACTTGGAAAACGTTTTTTAGGACATTTTAAAACTTTTTAAGACCTTATATTTGGAAAACATTATTTAAGACATTTTAAGACTTTTTAAGGCCTTATACTTGGAAAACATTATTTAAGACATTTTAAGATTTGGAAACTTGGAAAACGTTTTTTAGGACATTTTAAAACTTTTTAAGACCTTATATTTGGAAAACATTATTTAAGACATTTTAAGATTTGGAAACTTGGAAAACGTTTTTTAGGACATTTTAAAACTTTTTAAGACCTTATATTTGGAAAACATTATTTAAGACATTTTAAGACTTTTTAAGGCCTTATACTTGGAAAACATTATTTAAGACATTTTAAGATTTGGAAACTTGGAAAACGTTATTTAGGATATTTTAAAACTTTTTAAGGCCTTATATTTGGAAAACATTATTTAAGTCATTTTAAGATTTGGAAACTTGGAAAACGTTTTTTAGGACATTTTAAAACTTTTTAAGACCTTATATTTGGAAAACATTATTTAAGACATTTTAAGACTTTTTAAGGCCTTATACTTGGAAAACATTATTTAAGACATTTTAAGACTTTTTAAGGCCTTATACTTGGAAAACATTATTTAAGACATTTTAAGACTTTTTAAAGCCTTATACTTGGAAAACATTATTAAAGACATTTTAAGATTTGGAAACTTGGAAAACGTTATTTAGGATATTTTAAGACTTTTTAAAGCCTTATATTTGGAAAACATTATTTAAGACATTTTAAGACTTTTTACGGCCTTATATATGGAAACTTGGAAAACGTTATTTAAGACATTTTAAGGCCTTATACATGGAAAACATTATTTAACACATTTTAAGACTTTTTACGGCCTTATATATGGAAACTTGGAAAATGTTATTTGAGACATTTTAAGACTTTTTAAGGAGCCTTCTCACGAAGCCCATTGCATTTGGGCTAAAACTGGAATGGCATATGGAGTTATCTAAATCTGACTACATAATTTCCCTATAATATTTTTACATGAGCTTTATTTGATGTCTCCTTCCTTTTGTGCTTTGCTAACACACCTCAGAGATTAACACTAGTCTCAAAGCTCTGTGTGTGTGTTTGTTTTGGGTTACTTACATTTACACAAATGCCTATTTTGTCAAATAGGCCTGCCCCAGCACATGAATGTGTTTTTAAATAGAGACATGTACCTTTTTTTTTTTTTAGAGAGAGAGATTTTTGTTTTATTTGTTCGTTGCTGTGATGCACTCCATTTCAAGGAGACTACATGAGATGACAGAAAGCACATCTTGTTTATTTCTCTATTTTACAGAAGCACAACCTTTTGTTGTTAGCGTGAGAGTACATACATCAGAAAAAGCTCTTTCCGGAGAAAAAACAGGACCAGGAATTTGGAACAATGGCGAATTCTCTTTTCTTTCTTTCTTTAATTGTTTACAACATACTAGCTTTTTATTTCGTACGTGAAATTTATTTTTCTTTCTTTCTTTCTTTCTTTCTTTCTTTGATTGTTTATAAAATACTAGCTTTTTTATTTTTTATTTTTATTATTTCTTTTTCTTTCTTTCTTTCTTTCTTTCTTTCTTTCTTTCTTTCTTTCTTTCTTTCTTTCTTTCTTTTATTATTGTTTGATTGTTTACAAAATACTAGCTTTTTATTTCGCACATGAAATTTATTTTTCTTCCTTTCTTTCTTTCTTTCTTTCTTTCTTTCTTGATTGTTTACAAAATACTAGATTTTTATTTATTTTTTCTGTATTCATTTATTTTTCTTTCTTTCTTTCTTTCTTTCTTTCTTTTTTCTTTCTTTCTTTCTTTCTTTCTTTCTTTCTTTCTTTCTTTCTTTATTGTTTGATTGTTTACAAATTACTAGCTTTTTATTTTCGTACATGAAATTTATTTTTCTTTCTTTCTTTATCTTTCTTTCTTTCTTTCTTTCTTTCTTTCTTTCTTTCTTTCTTTCTCTTTATTTCCTTCTTTCTTGTTTACAACATACTAGCTTTTTAATTTGTACATTAAATTTCTTTTTCTTTCTTTCTTTCTTTCTTTCTTTCTTTCTTTCTTTCTTTCTTTCTTTCTTTCTTTCTCTTTCTTTCTTTCTTTCTTTGATTGTTTACAAAATACTAGCTTTTTATTTATTTATTTATTTATTTTTTATTTATCTTTCTTTCTTTCTTTCTTGACAAAATCCCCAAATCCCCTCTGTAAAACATTTGACTCTAATATGCCAAAATGCCAAAAGAAATTAAACAAGAATTTTGAAATGGACTTCATCCAGTGTTTAGATTTTTGTACTAGAAATGTATGCAAATTTCAATAAATAATGCCTCATTTGCATATTTAAACCTAACATTTTAGAAAACTTGTAATACAAAAAATGTTTGCAGTTATCAATGTAAACAATCAACTTACTTTCAAGGGAAAGTAAGATGATAACTATTAGTTATTTTTTACCCCTGCAGTGTCTTGCCTTAAATTTTAATATGTAATGTTAGTAATGCAACATTTTATTTTATTTTATTTATTTTTTTATTTATTTTTTTTTTTTTTGCACATTAATCTAACAATAAATGTGGCACACCCAGTTTTTCTGATGCACACCCAGATTCTCTTTTCTGGCTATGCTTTTCTGTGACGTCTGTCGTTGTGCACATGCATTTCAGTTCAGGCCAATGACAAGTTCACAGGAATCAGATAAGAGCCACATTTTTGTGTGTGAACAGGCAAACAAAAAATCAGATCTGAGCAGAAAATCAGAAATGAGCATTAAAGCTTGCAGTCTGAACATAGTCTAAGAGCCTGCTGCAAAAATAACGCAAAGAAAGTGCTGAAAGAGTGTCCAATAACGATTGACTAAATGGCCCAAAATTGCTCAGTTTTGACTTTGAACTATGCATTTTAATCAACTAATTAACTAAATTTCACCACGCCTGTGTTCATACATCAAATGTGAAATTAATTTGTAATTATGAGCGAATTGCAGGGGAATTCGTGCTGCTGCAGACATCACCTAATGCTGCTAATAGAGTTTCAGAGCATGTTTATCTAGCCGTTGGAGTATCGGTGACATTTAAATATGTAATGCCTGGAACAGGAATCGCTAATATGTTATTGTTAAGTCAGATTGGACGTGTACAGGATGTGTTGGATATTTATAAATGAGCACTTAATTAATTAAAGAATGCATTAGTGCTTAATGCGAGTTGTTAACTTTCCCTGCACCCTCATTAATATGAGCCCTATGGGGATTGCAGAGCTACATTTCAGCGTCCCGCAAAGCTGTGCTCGCTCGCTTTCTCTCATACTCCTCCCTTTACCTCTTTTTTTTCTCCTTACCTCTCATTTTCAGAGACTGACGGCTGACAAAGTGATTAATCACCTGCAGACGGGAAGCATTTCGGATGATGAGCAGATGACTGGTCAGATCTGAAATGATAGAAGTGTGTTTTGTAAGATTCGGTTTTATTGAAACAGTAAAAAAGTATAAAAGTTACATTTAAAAAATGCTGTCTGTATTTTAAGTAAATACAGTCACTACAAAACTTGTTTGTGGACACCACAACTGAGGTAGAGACATAATTAATTATTTTTATTTAATTTAGTTTAAACATGTATTAATTAATATTTTCATTATGGCTTGTACTGAGAAAATCAAACTCAGGGACAAGGGTAAGCCTATAAAACTGACCAATATATATATATATATATATATATATATAGATTTTTTTAATTTTATGATTTTTTTTTTTAATATTTTATATTTTAATTTTATGCATTTTATGAAATAAAAAATTATGAATTCATGCTAAAACTTTTAAAAAGCATTATATGCATAGAAACGTTTTGGTATGCCTTCATTTATTTATTTTTTCTACATTTCAAATGTCTTATATTTTGTAAAAAAAAAAAAAAAAAAAAAAACAAGTGGTGAGATACAAAAATATATGAAGATACAAAGGCAAAAAGGTTGCAGTTGTGAAATGTAAGGTTAGAATTATGAATTATAAAATCCAGTTTAGAGCTGCAAAATGATTAGTCATGATTAATCGATTCAAAATACGTTTATGTTTGCATACTACATGTGTGTGCACTGTGTATATTTATTATAAATACACACATACAGGAATATATTAAGGAAAATTTTGACCCTGGACCACAAAACCAGTCACAAGTCGCTGGAGTATATTTGTAGCAATGGTCAAAAATGCATTGCATGGGCCAAAATTATTGATTTTTCTTTTATGCCAAAAATCATTAGGATATTAAGTAAAGATCATGTTCCATGAAGATATTTAGTAAATTTCCTCCCATAAATGTATCAAAACTACATTTTTGATTAGTAATATGCATTGCTAAAAACTTCATTTGGACAACTTTAAAGGTGATTTTCTCAATATTTAGATTTTTGTGCACCCTCAGATTGCAGATTTTCAAATAGTTGTATATTGACCAAATATTGTCCTGTCATAACAAACCATATATGAACGGAAAGCTTATTTATTCAGCTTTCAAATTATGTATAAATCTCAATTTCGAAAAATTGACCCTTATGACTGGTTTTGTGGTCCAGAGTCACAAATACAGTAGATTTATATGTAGAATATTTATATTTATATATAAATTATATACAAGAGCTTACATACAAATACATACATTTTTTGTTTTAAATATATACATATGTATTTACATATACATACTACACACACATTGTATGCAAACAATTTTTTTTTATTTTGAATCGATTAATTGCGACTAATCGCTTTTCAGAAATATTAGAAATATTATTAAACAATTATAAATACTTTTCTTGCTTTAGCCTTGTCCCAGAATTTAAATCTTTATCTATAAAAATACACTACAAAAGTGCTAATTAATCTTAATATATATATATATATATATATATATATATATATATATATATATATATATATATATATATATTTTTTTTTTTTACTTTTATGTACTTTATGTAAAGAGAATATGTGACCCTGGACCACAAAAGCAGCCATAAGGGTCAATTTTTCGAAATTGAGATTTATACATCATCTGAAAGCTGAATAAATAAGCTTTCCATTGACGCTTGTATGGTTTGTTATGATAAGACAATATTTAGCCGAAATACAACTATCTGAGGGTGCAAAAAAATAAATAAAAATAAAATAAAATAAAATAAAATAAAATAAAATAAAATAAAATAAATAAATAAAGTTTTTTTCATTTTTGGGTGGATTATTCCATAAAATGCTCTAAGCATAAAAATAAAAAAAGTTTTTAAAGTTTTTAAAAAGCTGCCAGATATAAATAAATAAATAAATAAATAAATAAACACTTACATACATACATAAATAAATAAATAAATAAATAAAGTTTTTTTCATTTTTGGGTGGATTATTCCATAAAATGCTCTAAGCATAAAAAAAAAAAAAGTTTTTAAAGTTTTTAAAAAGCTGCCAGATATAAATAAATAAATAAATAAATAAATAAATAAATAAATAAACACTTACATACATAAATAAAAAAAATAAAAAATAAAAAAAAAAAAAACATTTTTGGGTGGATTATTCCATAAAATGCTCTAAGCATAAAAATAAAAAAAAGTTTTTAAAGTTTTTAAAAAGCTGCCAGATATAAATAAATAAATAAATAAATAAATAAATAAATAAATAAAGTTTTCATTTTTGGGTGGATTATTCCATAAAATGCTCTAAGCATAAAAATAAAAAAAGTTTTTAAAAAGCTGCCATAAATAAATAAATAAAAAATAAAAAAATAAAAAAATAAAAAAAGTTTTCATTTTTGGGTGGATTATTCCATAAAATGCTTCTGTAGACATCTGCAAATTCCATCAGTCATCTATTAAAATGCCCAGACCTAGAAACACACGAAGAGTTCATCTCTCCCTGCGAATGACAAAAGCTCACAAATGTCAGCATGTTCCCACACACACTTCATCGACACGAAGAGCAGAGAAATGCACAGCGAGGGCGGTCCCAACACGAGCTCAGCGCTCAGAGCAGCAGCATGCTGCGCAGCCAAAGGGCAAACAAGCCCCACGCCACTCGAGCTTCAGCTCAGGCCCTTCCCTGCGGAAGCCACCGGCTCTGCTACTGGCTCCTAATTACCATCGGCTCTCCAGAACGTCGCCTGGCCTCTCCATCTGTCCTCTCAGCAACGGGCAGAGAAGCTCCAGTCACCTCATGGTGCATTTAACAAATGGGAGGCTGCCACCCGAATCAGCTGAGGTTTCGGCGATACAAGCCTGGAGAAGAGCGTGACTGGAGCACCTGGAAACACCAAGAGAGAAATCAAGACATTAGTAGATGTGTAAAGAAAAAAAGTTCTGAAAGTTTTGATGTACACTACACTGTTGAAAGTTTAGTGTCAGTTAATGACTTTGAAAGAAGATTCATCAGCTCACTTTTAATTTGAGGACCAATTCTGACTATTAACTTACTATTACACTGCAAAAAATGCTTTTCTAGCTTAGATTTTTGTCTTGTTTTCAGCTGAAATATCTAAAAATCCTTAAATCAATAATTATTTTCTAGACAAGTACACGTTAATGTCTTGTTTTCAGAAAAAAGAAGTTCAAATTAAGTGAGTTTTTCCGTGAAACAAGCAAAATAATCTTATTTTAAGGCGGCGACAAGATTATTTTGTTTGTTTCAAGCAAAAACTCACTTAATTTGAACTTATTTTTTTCTGGAAACTTGTCTAGAAAATCCTTCTTGATTTAAGACTTTTTAGATATTTCAGCTGGAAACGAGACAAAAAATCTAAGCTAGAAAAGCATTTTTTGCAGTGCACTGTTAACAGTTTACTTACACTGTTAAAATTATTTACACTGCAAAAAAATGCTTTTCTTAGTTCGATTTTTTGTCTTATTTTTAGCCCAAATAATCTAAAAGTTCTTAAATCAAGAATTATTTTCTAGACAAGTAAAAACTGTCTTGTTTTCAGAAAAAAAGAAGTCAAAATGAAGTGAGTTTCTGCTTAAAACAAGCTAAATAATCATATTTCAAGCAGAAAACTAGATTATTTACCTCATTGGCAGATTATTTTGCTTGTTTCAAGCAAAAACTCACTTAATTTGAACTTCTTTTTTCTGAAAACAAGACATTAACGTGCACTTGTCTAGAAAATAATTCTTGATTTAAGAATTTTTAGATATTTCGGCTGGAAACGAGACAAAAAATCTAAGCTAGAAAAGCATTTTTTGCAGTGCAATGTTGAAAGTTTAGGGTCAGTTAATGACTTTGAAAGAAGATTCATCAGCTCACTTTTAATTTGAGGACCAATTCTGACTATTAACTTACTATTACACTGCAAAAAATGCTTTTCTAGCTTAGATTTTTGTCTTGTTTCCAGCTGAAATATCTAAAAATCCTTAAATCAAGAATTATTTTCTAGACAAGTACACGTTAATGTCTTGTTTTCAGAAAAAAGAAGTTCAAATTAAGTGAGTTTTTCCGTGAAACAAGCAAAATAATCTTATTTTAAGGCGGCGACAAGATTATTTTGTTTGTTTCAAGCAAAAACTCACTTAATTTGAATTTATTTTTTCTGGAAACTTGTCTAGAAAATCCTTCTTGATTTAAGACTTTTTAGATATTTCGGCTGGAAACGAGACAAAAAATCTAAGCTAGAAAAGGATTAAAAGTTTACTTACACTGTTAAAATTATTTACACTGCAAAAAAATGCTTTTCTTAGTTCGATTTTTTGTCTTATTTTTAGCCCAAATAATCTAAAAGTTCTTAAATCAAGAATTATTTTCTAGACAAGTAAAAACTGTCTTGTTTTCAGAAAAAAAGAAGTCAAAATGAAGTGAGTTTCTGCTTAAAACAAGCTAAATAATCGTATTTCAAGCAGAAAACTAGATTATTTACCTCATTGGCAGATTATTTTGCTTGTTTCAAGCAAAAACTCACTTAATTTGAACTTCTTTTTTCTGAAAACAAGACATTAACGTGTACTTGTCTAGAAAATCCTTCTTGATTTAAGAATTTTTAGATATTTCAGCTGGAAACGAGACAAAAAATCTAAGCTAGAAAAGCATTTTTTGCAGTGCAATGTTGAAAGTTTAGTGTCAGTTAATGACTTTGAAAGAAGATTCATCAGCTCACTTTTAATTTGAGGACCAATTCTGACTATTAACTTACTATTACAGTTGAGGTCAAAAGTTTACATCCCCTTTCAGAATCTGCAAATTAAGAGGGATCATACAAAATGCATGTCATTGTTTATTTACACTGCAAAAAAAAAAAAACAAAAAAAAAAAAAAGATTTTTTGTCTTATTTTCAACCAAAATATCTAAAATTTCTTAAATCAAGAAGGATTTTCTAGACAAGTAAAAATTACTGTCTTGTTTTCAGAAAAAAATAAGTCAAAATTAAGTGAGTTTTTGCTTAAATCAACCAAAATAATCTGCCAATGGGGTAAGAAAAATAATCTTATTTCAAGCAGACGACTAGATTATTTTGCTTACCCCATTGGCAGATTATTTTGCTTGTTTCAAGGAAAAACTCACTTAATTTTAACTTCTTTTTTCTGAAAGCAAGACACTTGTCTAGAAAATCCTTCTTGATTTAAGAATTTTTAGATATTTCGGCTGGAAACAAGACAAACAATCTAAGCTAGAAAAGCATTTTTTGCAGTGCACTGTTAAAAGTTTAGGGTCAGTTAATGTCTTTGAAA
Source organism: Cirrhinus molitorella (assembly GCA_033026305.1). NCBI lineage: Eukaryota > Metazoa > Chordata > Actinopteri > Cypriniformes > Cyprinidae > Cirrhinus > Cirrhinus molitorella. Next base: position 845,428 of record CM065123.1, on the reverse strand, counting down.
GAAGGTTCATAAACTCACTTTTAATTTGAGTACCAATTCTGACTATTAACTTACTATTACACTGCAAAAAATGCTTTTCTAGCTTAGATTTTTTGTCTTATTTTTAGCCCAAATAATCTAAAATTTCTTAAATCAAGAAGGATTTTCTAGACAAGTAAAAATTGTCTTGTTTCCAGAAAAAAAGAAGTCAAAATGAAGTGAGTTTTTGCTTAAAACAAGCTAAATAATCGTATTTCAAGCAGAAAACTAGATTATTTACCTCATTGGCAGATTATTTTGATTGTTTCAAGCAAAAACTCACTTAATTTGAACTTCTTTTTTCTGAAAACAAGACATTAACGTGTACTTGTCTAGAAAATCCTTCTTGATTTGAGAATTTTTAGATATTTCAGCTGGAAACGAGACAAAAAATCTAAGCTAGAAAAGCATTTTTTGCAGTGCAATGTTGAAAGTTTAGTGTCAGTTAATGACTTTGAAAGAAGATTCATCAGCTCACTTTTAATTTGAGGACCAATTCTGACTATTAACTTACTATTACAGTTGAGGTCAAAAGTTTACATCCCCTTTCAGAATCTGCAAATTAAGAGGGATCATACAAAATGCATGTCATTGTTTATTTACACTGCAAAAAAAAAAAAAAAAAAAAGATTTTTTGTCTTATTTTCAACCAAAATATCTAAAATTTCTTAAATCAAGAAGGATTTTCTAGACAAGTAAAAATTACTGTCTTGTTTTCAGAAAAAAATAAGTCAAAATTAAGTGAGTTTTTGCTTAAATCAACCAAAATAATCTGCCAATGGGGTAAGAAAAATAATCTTATTTCAAGCAGAAGACTAGATTATTTTGCTTACCCCATTGGCAGATTATTTTGCTTGTTTCAAGGAAAAACTCACTTAATTTTAACTTCTTTTTTCTGAAAACAAGACACTTGTCTAGAAAATCCTTCTTGATTTAAGAATTTTTAGATATTTCGCCTGGAAACAAGACAAACAATCTAAGCTAGAAAAGCATTTTTTGCAGTGCACTGTTAAAAGTTTAGGGTCAGTTAATGTCTTTGAAAGAAGGTTCATAAACTCACTTTTAATTTGAGTACCAATTCTGACTATTAACTTACTATTACACTGCAAAAAATGCTTTTCTAGCTTAGATTTTTTGTCTTATTTTTAGCCCAAATAATCTAAAATTTCTTAAATCAAGAAGGATTTTCTAGACAAGTAACAATTGTCTTGTTTCCAGAAAAAAAGAAGTCAAAATGAAGTGAGTTTTTGCTTAAAACAAGCTAAATAATCGTATTTCAAGCAGAAAACTAGATTATTTACCTCATTGGCAGATTATTTTGCTTGTTTCAAGCAAAAACTCACTTCATTTGAACTTCTTTTTTCTGAAAACAAGACATTAACGTGTACTTGTCTAGAAAATAATTCTTGATTTAAGAATTTTTAGATATTTCGGCTGGAAACAAGACTAAAAAATCTAAGCTAGAAAAGCATTTTTTGCAGTGCAATGTTGAAAGTTTAGTGTCAGTTAATGTCTTTGAAAGAAGATTCATCAACTCACTTTTAATTTGAGGACCAATTCTGACTATTGTATTTCGGCTAAATATTGTCTTATCATAACAAACCATACAAGCATCAGTGGAAAGCTTATTTTTAAAATGTGCAAAATAAGAGGGATCGTACAAAATGCGTGTTATTGCTTATTTACACTGCAAAAAAATGTTTTTCTTAGTTAGATTTTTTTGTCATATTTTCAGCCCAAATATCTAAAATTTCTTTAATCAAGAAGGAATTTCTAAACAAGAAAAATTGTCTTGTTTTCAGAAAAAAAGAAGTGAGTTTTTGCTTAAATCAGGCAAAATAATCTGCCAATGGGGTAAGCAAAATAATCTTGTTTTTGATTTGAAATAAGATTATTTATAAGATTATTTTGCTTACCCCATTGGCAGATTATTTTGCCTGATTTAAGCAAAAACTCACTTAATTTTGACTTATTTTTTTCTGAAAACAAGACAATCATTTTTACTTGTCTAGAAAATCCTCCTTGATTTAAGAATTCTTAGATATTTTGGCTGGAAACCAGACAAAAAATCTAAGTAAGAAAAGCATTTTTTGCAGTGTGTTATTGTTTATTTACACTGCAAAAAAAAAAAAAAAAAAATGCTTTTCTTAGTTATATTTTTTGTCTCATTTTCAGCCCAAATATCTAAAATTTCTTAAATCAAGAAGGATTTTCTAGACTTTTCTAAAAATTGTCTTGTTTTCAGAAAAAAAGAAGTCAAAATGAAGTGAGTTTTTCCTTGAAACGAGCAAAATAATCTGCCAATGGGGTAAGCAAAATAATCTTATTTCAAGGAGAAGACTAAATTATTTTGCTCACTTAATTTGAACTACTTTTTTCTGAAAACAAGACATTTTTGGCTATTGCTACAAATACAGTATTTGGTTTTGTGGTCCAAGATCACATATATTCCAAGTCTTCTTAAGTTTTCAAAGCCATTGCATCCTTGGTTTAACAGAAACAATTTTTGTTTACTCTTTTTTAGTTTGGTGCAGCTAGGTTTGCATACATTGCACAACTTTTATATATATATATATACACACATATACATATATATATCACTTTCACTGTCACTTTGCACAACTTTTATATATATATATATATAATTTGTTCAATTTATGCAAACCTACCTACCTATATATATATATATTGTAATAATTATTTATCTGATCACACTTTATAGGTTTTTATCTTTTAACAGCCATTTAAGAGCTTTCGTTTGAAGATTTATAACAATTTATACACATTATACAACCAGTTTTATATTCATTATTACTGCATGCCTACAAATCATTGGTGCATATTATTCTAAACAAATAAAGGTTGTTCAAATCTAGTTCTACATCTGAAACGACTGAAATTATGTCATTAATCCTCATTAGTCTCACCCTACATTTTTCCTGTTGAATATCTTGTTTCACTCATAAATGCATCACATTGCAGAACTAAAACAAGTTTTATTTTGATTTCAAATTATAGATTTTTCCATATCGATTTGCTGTAGCTCATCCAGCGGGTCACAAAGTGAGCAACCAGCTTGTTATTTTCCCCCGAGGCGAATGCTGAACGCCATCACAACGCTTTGGAAAGTTCTGTCAGACCTGTTTTTAATGCAGGAAAAGTTGTTGCAGGCCAGAACAGAAGCCTCTGATCTGCGAGCCGAGACGAGGGACAGTTCTCCATATCTGACAGAGAGAGAAACGCGAGGGAGTGAGAGAGAAAAAGGGCAAGCCTGTGATTATGTGCTCATCCGACCCTGATGTAGACCGCATTTCAGACGCTTGATCTTCTGCACATCAAAATCGCCTTGAAGACAATGAAAGAAAGTGTTTGTCTAAAACTTGTCTGGAAGACTTTAACTTCTCTCTCGAACACTGTTTAGATTCGACTCCAGTTTTGGATAATTATTTCACAAGTTGCTTTTCTTCATCTGTTAGGGAAATGAAAACTAAATTCATGCCACGAGAATACTTTCCTGTTGTTGCAAATGATATAAAACTCACTTAACTCGTTAATGTCTTTGCAGTTTCTCCAGCGGTGTGTCATTAAACCTGCTTAAAACGAGCTCATTTCATTAGGATGATGCAAACTGATTTATACACAACGCCCTGAGCCCATCGCAGTCCAACTTGGCGCACTACAGCGAAACTGTGTAGCGCAGACCCACAGGAAAGATAACAGAAACAAAACAAATGAGATCTCCTACATCTCAACTAGGGAAGCCTGTTTCCACAACTGAATTAAAGAAATAAAATAAATAAAATAAAATAATAAATAAAATAATAAAATAAAATAAAATAAAATAAATAAATAAATAAATAAATAAATAAATAAAATAAAAAATAATAAAATAAATAAAATATTTTTTTTTCTCAGAGAAATGAAGAAATGAAGTCAGAATTGCATGATGTAACTCACAATTGCGAGTTATAAAGTCAGAATTGTGAGGCATAAACTCGCTATTCTGAGATTGCAAATTTTATGCATTTCTGAGAAAAAAAGTCTTGTGATTTTGCATCTCACAATTCTGAGAAAAAAAAATCAGATTTGCAAGTTTTTTCTTGCAATCCTGACTTTATTTCTCAAGAAAAATAGTCAGAAATGTGAGTTTATATCACGCAATTCTGACTCTATACTGTAACTCACAATTGCGAGTTTTTATCTCACAATTCTGAGAATAAAGTCAGAATTTGCAGGTTTTTTCTTGCAATTCTGACTTTACCTCTTGCAACTGTGCATTTTTTCCTCAGAGAACTAAAGAAATGAAGTCAGAATTGCATGATATCACAATTGCGAGTTATAAAGTCAGAATTATGAGGCATAAACTCCTATTTTGAGAAATAAAGCCAGAATTGCAAATTTCACACATTTCTGAGAAAAAAGGTCGTGTGATTTTGCATCTCGCATTTCTGAGAAAAAAAAATCAGATTTGCAAGTTTTTTTCTTGCAATCCTGACTTTATTTCTCAAAAAAAAAAGTCAGAATTGTGAGTTTATATCACGCAAGACCGCATTTGCAAGTTTTTTTCTTGCAATTCTGACTTTACCTCTTGCAGTTGTGAGTTTTTTCCTCTCAAAATTCAGAAGTTTTTTCCTCAGAGAACTGAAGAAATGAAGTCAGAATTGCATGATTGCATATTTCTCGCAATTGTATATATATATATATATATATATATATATATATATATATATATATACACACACACACACATATACATATAAAAAATGAATACTTTTATTCAGCAAGGATGCAGAAAAAAAATCAAGTTTTTTCTTGCAATTCTGACTTTATTTCTCACAATTGTGTGTGTGATATATATATATATATATATATATATATCTTGTTTGTTTTTTTTTGTTTTTTTTGCCATTCTGACTTTACTACTTGCAATTGTGAGTTTAAATCAGGCATTTCTGAGAAAAAAAAAAAAAACTCATAATTTTGAGTTTTTCTTGCAATTCTGACTTTATTTCTCGAGAAAAATAGTCAGAAATGTGAGTTTATATCACGCAAATCTGACTACTCACAATTGTGAGTTTAAATCAGAAAAAAAAAAAAATAAACAAAAAATAAAAACTCATAATTGTGGGTTTATATCACGCAATTCTGACTTTATACTGTAACTTACAATTGTGAGTTTATATCATTTCTGGAAAAAAAAAAAGTCTTGTGAGTTTATACCTCACAATTCTGAGAAAAAAAGTCAGAATTGCACATTTTTCTTGCAATTCTGACTTTTTTTTGCAATTGTGAGTTTATATCAGGCATTTCTGAGAAAAAAAGTCAATTGTACATTTTTTCTCGCAATTCTGACTTTATTTCTCGCAATTATATATATATATATATATAAATAATGAATACCTTGATTTCTGAAGGATCAAGTGACACTGAAGACTGGAGTAATGATGCTGAAAAGTCAATTATTCAGTTTTTACTTTTTGCTCAAATAAATGCATTTTTGGTGAGCATCAGTCTAGACGTTTAAACAGTAGAGTGCATTTGCAAAACCTGTCTGGAAACAGTCATTACTTTTGCAACTAATGCTAGTGGCAGAGAACACAAGTCTCCTCTATGAGAGGAGCAGCGAGCGCTTCGACGAGCCGACTGGAGACAAAGCAGAGGAATAAGAGCGGCTCTGCATAAGCGGGCCCCGCGGGGAGAAGCCTTCAGCTTGTTAGACTGAGCTCCTCAACAGGGCACGCCTCCACTCACAGTTCTGAGAAAAAAAGTCAGAATTGCAAATTTTTTTTGCAATTCTGACTTTACTACTTGCAATTGTGAGTTTAAATCAGGCATTTCTGAGAAAAAAACTCATAATTTTGAGTTTTTCTTGCAATTCTGACTTTATTTCTCGAGAAAATAGTCAGAAATGTGAGTTTATATCATGCATTTCTGGAAAAAAAGTCTTGCGAGTTTATATCTCACAATTCTGAGAAAAAAAGTCAGAATTTGCAAGTTTTTTTTTTTTTTTGCAGTTCTGACTATTTCTCACAACTGTGAGTTTATATCAAGCATTTCTGAGAATTGTGAGTTTGTTCTTGCAATTCTGACTTTATTTCTCAAGAAAATCACGCAATTCTGACTTTATACTGTAACTCACAATTGTGAGTTTATATCTGAGAATAAAGTCAGAATTTGCAAGTTTTTTTTCTGGAAAAAAAAGTCTTGTGAGTTTATATCTCACAATTCTGAGGAAAAAAGTCAAAATTCAGATTTTTTTTTTTTTGCAATTCTGACTTTACTACATGAAATTGTGAGTTTAAATCAGGCATTACTGAGGAAAAAAAAACTCAATTTTCTTGCAATTCTGACTTTATTTCTCGAGAAAAATAGTCAGAAATGTGAGTTTATATCACGCAATTCTGACTTTATACTGTAACTCACAATTGCGAATTTATATCTGAGAATAAAGTCAGAATTTGCACGTTTTTTTTGCAATACTGACTATTTCTCACAATTGTGAGTTTATATCAGGCATTTCTGAGAAAAAAGTCATAGCTGTGAGTTTTTTCTTGCAATTCTGACTTTATTTCTCACAATTGTATATATATATATATATATAAAAAATAAATGAATACCTTTATTCAGCAAGGATGCAGAAAATGCTATTTTAAATGTAGATTTCTATTACAAAGAGCATTTGCAAAACCTGTCTGGAAACAGTCATTACTTTTGCAACTAATGCTAGTGGCAGAGAACACAAGTCTCCTCTATGAGAGGAGCAGCGAGCGCTTCGACGAGCCGACTGGAGACAAAGCAGAGGAATAAGAGCGGCTCTGCATAAGCGGGCCCCGCGGGGAGAAGCCTTCAGCTTGTTAGACTGAGCTCCTCTCTGCTCCCGCTGACATTTCCAGTGGCACTGTCTGCGGAGACAAACTCAAATGGGACCCGAGCGAGTCGGAGTCGCTTCCGCAGCGGCGAGGTGTGCATCAGCGCGAGCTCTCGGTGTGAAATGAGCTCCCCGAGGAGACGACTGTCAGCCGGGTGGGAGGAAGCGAGAGACTTTATCTAACTCGCTAATGAACGATTGTCTAATTTCCATCAAACGCAGTCACAAAGCCTCGGCCCTATCTCTCTGCAAACACTGTCACGATAAAGGAATGCTAAGAGAAAGAGGGAGAGCAGAACGAGGGATGAGAACTGTCAAGAGGTCAAAGCATGAACTCGAATTGAAAAAAAAAGCGTGGAAGTTCTCTCCCTCTTTATCTGTCGCTTCCTGAGCTTTTCCTGGCGAGGAATAATCTGCAAGTACAGACGATCGTGCGCCGCCGGAGATAAAACCCGGATGACAAAATATCAACTTTCTGCTACGAAATACTCCAAAGCTGTTTGATTAGAATATCAGCACAGACAGTAATTAATTTCAACTTTAATTACTTGCTGTACATGCCGATTAGATCGCAGGTCTTAGATGAGTTATTAAAACAGCAGGGAGATGTGCTTTGTGCAAATGTGTGCGCGTTAAAAAAAGAAAAAGAGCGTGTTAATGTTCTTACCTCTCTTAACCTGTGTGCTGAATGATGAAATTACATCATGCACAGAGACTACAGGAAAGACATTATCAGATCTAAAACACTTTGCTGTGTGAATGAGAGTTCTTTAGAGTTCTTTGATTTAACTCAGTGGTCTCTTTTGAGTCTGTTCACCAAAAAGACTATATGTGACCCTGGAGCACAAAACCAGTCTTAATTTGTAGCAATAGGCAAACATACACTGCATTGATTTTTATTTTATGCCAAAAATCATTAGGATATTAAGTAAATTTCCTACTGTAAATATATCAAAACTTCATTTTTTGAAAAGTAATATGCATTGCATAGAACTTCATTTGGACAACTTTAAAGGTGATTTTCTCAATTCTCAATCTCAAAGATTTTTTTTTGCACCCTTAGATTCCAGATTTTGAAATAGTTGTATCTCGGCCAAATATTATCCTATCCTTACACACATAAATATACATAAATGGAAAGCTTATTTATTCAGCTTTCAGATGATGTATACATCTCAATTTTGAAAAATGGACATTTATGACTGGTTTCTGTGATGAAACCAGTCTTAAGTCGCTGGAGTATATTTGTAGCAATAGCCAAAACCACATTGTATGGGTCAGAATTATCAAAAAAATGTTATGCCAAAAATCATTAGGATATTAAGTAAATTTCCTACTGTAAATATATCAAAACTTAATTTTGTGAAAAGTAATATGCATTGCATAGAACTTCATTTGGACAACTTTAAAGGTGATTTTCTCAATATTTAGATTTTTTTTGCATCGTCAGATTCCTGATGTTCAGCTTTCAGATGAAAATTCTGAAAATTCTTAGATTTTTTTTTTTTTTTGCACCCTCAGATTCCAGATTTTGAAATAGTTGTATCTCGGCCAAATATTATCCTATCCTGACGCACCATACATAAATGGAAAGCTTATTTATTCAGCTTTCAGGTGATGTTTCTGTGATGAAACCAGTCTTAAGTCGCTGGGGTATATTTGTAGCAATAGCCAAAACCACATTGTATGGGTCAGAATTATCAAAAAAATGTTATGCCAAAAATCATTAGGATATTAAGTAAATTTCCTACTGTAAATATATCAAAACTTCATTTTTTGAAAAGTAATATGCATTGCATAGAACTTCATTTGGAGAACTTTAAAGGTGATTTTTTCAATTCTCAATCTCAAAGATTTTTTTTTGCACCCTCAGATTCCAGATTTTGAAATAGTTGTATCCTGACACACCATACATAAATGGAAAGCTTATTTATTCAGCTTTCAGGTGATGTATACATCTCAATTTTGAAAAATGGACATTTATGACTGGTTTGTGTGATGAAACCAGTCTTAAGTCGCTGGAGTATATTTGTAGCAATAGCCAAAAACACATTGCATGGGTCAAAATTATCAAAAAAAAAAATGTTATGCCAAAAATCATTAGGATATTAAGTAAAGATCATGTTCCATGGGAATATTTAGTAAATTTCCTACTGTAAATATATCAAAACTTAATTTTGTTGAAAAGTAATATGCATTGCTAAGAACTTAATTTGGACAACTTTAAAGGTGATTTTCTCAATATTTAGATTTTTTTTGCACCCTCAGATTCCTGATTTTCAGCTTTCAGATGATGTATACATCTCGATTTTGAAAAATTAATATCCTAAAATCATATCCTAAAATCATTAGGATATTAAGTAAAAATTATGTTCCATGAAGATATTTTGTAAATTTCCTAACGTATATATCAAAACGTATTTTTTTTTATTAGTAACATGCATTGCTAAATATTTCATTTGGATAACTTTAAAGGTGATTTTCTCAATATTTAGATTTTTTGCACCCTTAGATTTCAGGTTTTCAAATAGTTGTATCAGACATATCGTACCAAACCATACATCAACGGAAAACTTATTTATTCAGCTTTCATATGATGTATAAATCTCAATTTCAAAATAATTGGCCCTTATGACTGGTTTTGTGGTCCAGGGTCACATATAGATAGATTTATTCACTGGTTAATGCTTCATTTGCATTAAACAGTCCAGGAATTTTGGTTGCCAACTGATTGAAGGTCAAAATTTCAGTTTCAATGCAGCTTCAAAGGGCTCTACATGAGGAATAAGCAAAGCAAGCAAGCAACCAAACGTTTATTTATGTCTTATAAAACATTTAAAAATGTCAATATGTGTTAGAAGTGCAGACATATGGATAAATTTGACGGCGCAAGAGAGAACTCGATTCGGTCTTGTTTTCTGAGCGCAGACACTGAAGCAAACACACAGAAAACATGTCCGTTTTGATGAGTATTCATGTAAACGCAGCCGATTACGTCTTAAATGAATTTAAACAGTAGAGAGAAAGTGTATCAGTGCATTGCATCCATTGCACTTGGTTTTAAAGGGACAGCAGCCGCATTTATATACTATTGTCTGAGTCACTGATGTTCATCAAGCAACAAAAGAAAGACAGAAAACCACTCACTGCTCTTGACTGAATCACTTACGTAGCCCTAAAGATTAATTTTAATTCATTTAAAGAAATAAACATGTCTGTTTGAAAGAATGAAGAATATGGTAAACAAGTGACTATAAAGAATGCATCATTAGCCGATATAACCATTGGGATTACATTCAAGAAGATCATGTTCTTTATGAGAAGTGGTTTTATTTCATTTTAATATTAAGGTATGTTGTGTATCACCGCAGTTAAATCATGATTAAACCTTAATATCAAACCTATGTAATGAGTTTGGACATTTTAGATAAATGCTTAATAAATGCATTGCACTGTAACTAAACCCTTTAAATTTTAGCAGACTACATTTATTGTAGATAGAAGCCCTCACTAGGCCCACGCTGTTAATTTACAACAATACATCTGCTTCACTTTAGCTACTATGACTGAAGTCTTTGGGGAAAACAGTTATTATACATCTTAAATAGATGACTAATGTCTGTATTGTCAAAAATTTACAGTAGTCAAAGGGATTTCAAGTCAAAATAGAAAACATTAACAATTCAGGTTAATAAAGCAAAAGAACAAAAGAAAGCAAACAAAGCAAAGTAAGATTGTAGGATTTTTATCATGTGACAGTTGCAAAAAATGCTTTTCTAGCTTAGTTTTTTTGTCTTGTTTCAAGCCGAAAATATCAAAAAATTCTTAAATCAAGAATTATTTTCTAGACAAGTGCACGTTAATGTCTTGTTTTCAGAAAAAAGTTAAAATTAAGTGAGTTTTTCCTTGAAACAAGCAAAATAATCTCCTAATGGGGTAAGAAAAATAATTGTTTTCTGTTTGAAATATTTTTTTGGCAGATAATTTTTACTTGTCTAGAAAATCCTTCTTGATTTAAGACATTTTAGATATTTTGACTGTAAATACAACAAAATCTAACTAAGAAAAGCATTTTTTTGCAGTGTATCTGTAGTGCATCAATGTCCAAACACTGCAAAAAATGCTTTTCTTATTTAGATTTTTTTGTCTTGTTTCCAGCCAAAATATCTGAAAATTCTTGAATCAAGAAGGATTTTCTAGACAAGTAAAACGTATTTTCTTGTTTTCAGAAAATGGAAGTCAAAATTAAGTGAAATTTTGCTTGAAACAAGCAAAATAATCTCCCAATGGGGTAAGCAAAATAATCTTGTTTTCTGTTTGAAATAAGATTGTTTTGCTTACCCCATTGGCAGATTATTTTGCTTGTTCTAAGCAAAAACTCACTTAATTTTGACTTGTTTTTTTCTGAAAACAAGAAAATAATGATTTACTTGTCTTGAAAATCCTTCTTGATTTAAGTTTTGCTCCACGGACCGGTTTAATGTCAGACAATATTTTCACAGACTGGACTTTGGTGTGGCGGATGAATACAACAAAATAAAATGATACGACCATTAGAGCCGGTTACCGCAAAACTTGATGGGCTAGTTCGGGTGCGGCCCGGTAGAGACTCGTGTGTGTGCGGGAAAATAAAATGTTTCGCGGGACTCCCGCAAAAATAGAAATATCTGAAAATTAAATATCTAAAAACAAATCATTTTTTACTCATCTATTGCACAAAAGCAGCAAGAACAACTAATATAACATAAAGATGATTATCAAGTGCAAGGCAGTTTCGATTAAGTTTCAACTATTAAAATAGTTACATTCTGTATGCAATGCCAAATTGCTTTTATTTCGTTTTGTTTTTTTAATAAGTTAATTTAGAAACAACTTTTGGAGCATTTATTTTATTCGCTAAATATACGTTTTTGTTTTTAATGTAAGGAATATCGGCCAGCAGATGAGTGTTCTGTTTGATCAGTTTACCTTCTCAAATCATCACAACTTGTCTAAAATAAAATCTATAGATATAAAACAGTTCAAGTAAAACAAATTTAGTTTAAATGTTAAACAAATAAATGTGTGCTGTTAGGCGCATAGGCCTATCCAATCTTTTTTGCGAAGAGGGGAAGCTGAGGCCATGAAGGCGCCAGCGCAATCATTCGCATTTTTTCAGTAGAAACAAATTAAAATTATCCGTCATTTTTGCTTACAAAGGTAAGAGTAATACATCATATATATATATATTGGCTGGAAACAAAACAAAAATCTAAGAAAAGTATTTTTGCAGTGTACGGTTGAATTGGATCAACAAAGGTCAGCAGAAAAGTCACTGGTTAATAAAATGGGATTAAATACATAAAGGAAAATAATTTTTTGGAAAAGCAACTTAATTTTTGGAAATGAAAAAGTAATGCATTACTTTACTAGTTACTTGAAAAAGTAATATTATTATGTAACTTGCGTTATTTGTAATGCATTACCAACAAAACTGAGCATGAGTTAGGGGTAGGACTATTCATTTGCCCAACCAATGGAAGAAGGGAGAAAACATGAAAACATGGCACTTTACATAATCATTACATTGGATGGCAGAGTTTTACATATAAACATCCCACCCAGCATTCAAATATTGTGCCATGGAGCCTCTTTATAGGCATTGTTTTAAAATAAACAATAAACGTGTGTCCACAGAATGAATAATGCATGCATGAATATTATTAATAAGCAGCACATGATTGTTGCACAATGATTATAGACCTGTCCGATGAGGCTTTCTCTCTGTTTGATTCAGCATGCAGCAGGACTGATAGAAGAGCAAGCTGAGAGTTAAGCCTTTCGCTTTAAATCCCATGAATCAGGGGCCAGTCGGGTCTAATAAGGCCACAAAGCATCGCTTGACTCAAAATGAACTTTTCCCTACCAATCAAAGCACCATCAACCGTGAGCGGCCCATTTCTCAATGACAGCCTAATTAATTTACCTCACTTATAAATAAATGTCTAGCCGCTTTAGGCCGGTCTCACAGAGCGCGGTGTGAGGAGTTTGTGGAAATGGCTAATCTGAAAATCCCCGCCACACAATAACGGGAGTGACAGCGGAAGGGTGAATGAGATAAGTCTCGGTAATGAAAGTGGACGCCAGAAGAAGCGGACAGTATGTAATGAAGAGAGAGCGAGGGAGGGATGTTTAAAAGAAGTTCAAGAAGAAAGATAAAGAGCGCGGGGACGATGTTATCTGCAGGATTGAAGAAAAGCGCTTCAGCGGCCGAATGCTTCCAATCACTTAATCGCCGCGGCTCCACCCAACCCCGTCCTGTCCTCCCTCGTATGCCATTTCCAAAGCCCAAACAGGCCATTTTCAGTGTTTGTGAGAGAGAGAGACTGAGAGAAATGTTCTGTCAGGTCAGAGTCCTCCTACAAGGACAGAGTAAAAGAGAATCTCAAATAATACACTGCAAAAAAGGCTTTTCTTACTTAGATTTTTTGTCTTGTTTCCAGCCAAAATATCTAAAAATTCTTAAATCAAGAAGGATTTTCTGGACAAGTAAAACTTATTGTCTTGTTTTCAGACAAAATATGTCAAAATTAAGTGAGGTTTTCTATATTGTGGATGATAAAAAAAAAAGAACAAATACAAATTTTCTGCTATGCTATTTTTTCTAAATACATTTTTAAATAAAAAAAAAAAACACGTTCACATTGGACACGTCTTTGCATCTAAAAATGTGAGACGCAGCACTTTTTTTTTAGTGTTTTTTAGTGTAGCTGTTAAATAAAACAGTTGCCATGCCAACTTGCTACTGTAAACAAAAGCTTGGTGTCCTAAGGTGTCTTCTGATTGGTCCACTGTTTTGGAACTGACATTGATGAGTGGCGCTGCGTGTAAAAATGAAATTCTTTTAGCTTGCAATTCCTCTGCATTGATTTGTCAGATGAAATCAATGCATTTTGTTCCTCTGAGCCAAACAGGAACGATTGTTGATGCTTAGTCCCACCCCTGTGCCCAGATTGGCTCAAATTGTCATCTATTCAACCAATAAACTTAGTTGTTAGTCCTTCGAACCACCAATCAGCATGTTTCTTCGGAAATTTGAAAAAAAAAAAAAAAAAAAAACGCAAGTGAAAGTAAAGCACGTTGTGCGTGCATGAAAACAAACACAAAATAAGACATTTGCATGACAGCACTCTTTGAAAAAGCACAGAAATACACACGACAGAGCCCTTTAACTGTACACAAACTAAAAACAAGGACGAAACAGCAGTACATATCAGATAAAACACTGAAATTTGTTTTCGTGACGCTAGGCGATGTCCCGATCAATGTAAAATTTTTTATTATGTAACGAATTCCTATATAAAATGTAAAGATTATTTGCACTATTTTTTTTTCTGTTGCACTCAGTATATTTCTTTCATTTTGTGTGTAGTCTGTGAATAATGTGGACTTTTTAATAATGTTTGTATTTTTGTTGCACAAGACAATGCATTTGTGCAATTGTTTTCACTACTTCAGTGATTTATTTTGTTCATACTCAGATTAAGAATTTTTTTTACTGTGTTTTGTTATTATATAACACTGTTTCTACTATGACTTTACTCCTGAAACGTTTTTGGACACATCTATATTGTCAATAAACTAAACAGGCCTGTTTTTCACTAAAAAGCGCCTATAATAACATGTGACCCTGGAGCACAAAACCAGTCATGAGTCGCTGGGGTATATTTGTACCAATAGCCAAAAATACATTGTATGGGTCAAAATGATTTTTCTTTTAGGCCAAAAATCATTAGGATATAAGTAAAGATCATGTTCCATGAAGATATTTTGTAAATTTCCTACCATAAATATATCAAAACGTAATTTTTGCTTAATAATATGCATTGCTAAGATCTTCATTTGGCGACTTTAAAGGTGATTTTCTCAATATTTTATTTATTTATTTATTTTATTATTTTTTTTTTTTTGCATATTCAGATAAAAGATTTTCAAATAGTTGTACCTCAGACAATTATTGTCCTATCCTAACCACAATCAAACCACATATGAACGGAAAGCTTATTTATTCAGCTTTCAGCTGATGTATAAATCGCAATTTAAAAAAATGTACCCTTATGACTGGTTTTGTGGTCCAGGGTCAAATATTGTAATAAATGGCTATAACTTGTTTGGGGAATGTTATATGTACACAAAATTTTATGTGGAAGTGTAAAACACCTAAATACACATTTATAAAGAAAAAAATCCAACCTTCAGAAGTTTTTGTTTGGTTAAAAAAACAACTGTTGATAGTGTTTTTCTTAAAATTCTTGAAATGAGTTAATTTTTAGAGAAAACAAAACTAAAATTGGGACTTTAAATTAAAAAGCTAGACATAAAGATCTGTTATAAAGTTCTTCTGTTTATAATGATATATGGCACTTGATGCTGACTGCAAGAACAGGTCTGAAAAAAAAAAAAAAAAAAAACGTCAGGTGCCCCAAAAATGTTCTAGGTCTTTAAGGGTTAACAAGCTATTACAAATGATCTGTTGGGTATTTTGAGCTAAAACTTCACACATACACTCTGGGGACATCAGAGACTTATTTTAGTAAAAAAGAGGCATAATAGGTCACCTTTAAAGCATGCTGTGTGAACTGCAATGGTTTCTCCCTGACTAGCCCACATGTTCATCTGTGTATGAGTCTCGGATCGTCCCGTCTGTCTGCTCCTCTTCTCCTCTCCACCTGTGAGAAAGAAGAGCAGGGAACATTTATCCTTAAAATCCACTACAACTTAAATGTCATCAGCTGCTTTGATAGAGACATTGTCAACTGAATCCATTAAAGATGTTCCGCCGGAAGGGTTATCTCCCAGATCTCCATTCGAGTCTGAGCTTCAGACGGCACGCTCGCAGACCATCTGATGCATATTACACACAAAAAATATCAAAAGCTGGCAGAAATCGCAAGCTGCGATCTGATTAGCCGGCTTTACGAAATTTCTGGGAGTTAGTGCACTGAATTTTATCAGTTCTACAATAAGTACTTCTCAGGTAGAACTAGCACTGAATCTGATCAAATACTGTATGCATGGTTCATGTCATTACACTTTTTGGAAGATATCCAAGATATAAAGTCACTATTATTATTATTAGTAGTAATAATAGTAGTATTAATAATAATATTATTATAGACTCTGGTTTTGATTTTTTTTATAGAATTGATGTCATTAAATACTAATAATAACTAGATAAAAAAAGGTTGGCTTGAGAAAGCCGGACCAGAAAGTTAAACAAGCTTATGAAGTTGAAAAAGTATAAAAAGTTTAAGAAGTAAAAAAAAAAAGGTTTAAAATTTTTGAAGATGGGTGGATGGATGGATGGATGAATGGATATATATATATATATAGAGAGAGATGCTAGCATGGTTAGCAAGTTGCTAGCATGTTGTTAACACATTTCTAGCATTATTAGCATGTTACTAGCATGTTGCTAACATGATTAGCAAGTTACTAGCATGATTAGCATGTCACTAGCATGTTGTTAGCACATTTCTAGCATGACTAGCATGTTGCTAACATGATTACCAAGTTACCAACATGTCACTAGCATGATTAACATGTCACTAGCATGTTATTAGCATGATTAGCATGTCACTAGCATGTTGTTAGCACATTTCTAGCATGACTAGCATGTTGCTAACATGATTAGCAAGTTACCAACATGTCACTAGCATGATTAGCATGTCACTAGCATGTTGCTAGCATGATTAGCAAGTTACCAACATGTCACTAGCATGATTACCATGTCACTAGCATGTTGTTAGCATGATTGGCAAGTTACTAGCATGTTGTTACCATATTTCTAGCATGACTAGCATGTCACTAACATTCGTAACATGATAGCATCTCACTAGCATTTTGCTAGCATGACTCTAGCATGAATAATAAGTTGTTAGCACATTCGTAGCATGATTCTAGCATGATTAACATGTTAATAGCATGATTAGCAAGTTGGTAGCATGTTTATAGCATTATTAGCAAGTTACTAGCATGTTGCTAGCATGATTTAGCATTATTAGCAAGTTACTAACATGTTTCTAGTATGATTAACATGTTGCTAGCATGTTTCTAGCATAATTAGCATGTTACTAACATGTTTCTAGCATTATTAGCAAGTTGCTAGCATAATTAACAAGTTTCTAGCATGATTACAAGTTGTTAACATGTTTTTAGAATTATTAACATGATTAACATGTTACTAGCAAGTTGTTAGCATGTTACTAGCATTATGGCCAAGTTACTAAGATGTTGCTAGCATGATTAGCAAGTTACTAGCATGTTTCTAGTATGATTAGCATTTTACTAGCATGTTTTAGCATTATTAGCAAGTTGATAGTATTGCTAGCATTTTTTTAGCATGATTAACAATGATTAACAAATTACTAGTATGTTTATAGCATGATTAGCAAGTTGCTAACATGTTTTTAGCATGATTAGCAAGTTGCTAGCATGTTTTAGTGTGGTTAGCAAGTTGTTAGCATGATTAGCAAGTTACTAGCATATTGTTAGCATGATTAGCAAGTTGCTAGCATGTTTTTAGCGTGGTTAGCAAGTTACTAACATATTGTTAGCATGATTAGCAAGTTACTAGCATATTGTTAGCATGATTAGCAAGTTGCTACCATGTTTTTAGCGTGGTTAGCAAGTTACTAACATATTGTTAGCATGATTAGCAAGTTACTAGCATATTGTTAGCATGATTAGCAAGTTGCTAGCATGTTTTTAGCGTGGTTAGCAAGTTACTAACATATTGTTAGCATGATTAGCAAGTTACTAGCATATTGTTAGCATGATTAGCAAGTTGCTACCATGTTTTTAGCGTGGTTAGCAAGTTACTAGCATGTTGTTAGCATGATTAACAAGTTATTAGCATATTGTTAGCATGATTAGCAAGTTGCTAGCATGTTTTTAGCATGGTTAGCAAATTACTAGCGTGTTGTTAGCATGATTACCATGTTATTAGCATATTGTTAGCATGATTAGCAAGTTAGTTTGAATGGATTAGAAATAGTAGACATAAGTCTGAAGGGATTGTGGGAGTTTTGTCAGTGTGAGTTTGAATAGTCTTGGCTCATTTCAACATTCCCTCGTTGTAAGTTTTAATCGTCATTTTTAAGAAAACCGTAAGTCCGATCAGTTCGAAAAGATACAGCAACTGGAGTCAGATCAGTCTGAAGATCTGGGCTGAGTTTGGAGTTTGTCGAGTTAAAGCCCTAGGAGGAGTACAGTCAGAAAATTTTGGCTAGGAGGAAAATAGCAACTTCTCAAGCCAACTTAATGAAATCCATTACCCTTATTCCAAACCCACTTCTGAGAAACACAAAAGGAGATAGCAGTAGGGGAGAGTGGGGCAAGTTGAGCCACCCCCTGTATCTTGGCTTCTGTACACTTTTATTGTCATGTGAGCATTTCGTAATCACACATAATTTCTGCCAGACTGTGAAAAGGAGAAACACATGGGAGGAGTGAAACGCTCCTGTTTACTTAAAAAATTGTTTTTGGCTCGTCCAAGTAAAATGTTTGCATCAAAGCAAATGTATCCAGGTCTAAAAATATTTATGATGCATTTAGCAACACATAAAACCATGCATTTAGCTCAATTTTCACCTGAATTGGTGAGGTAGCTAGTGTTTTTCCAAAATGCCAGCTATGGGGCAAAGTGAGCCAAATGCTGTGGGGTAAGTTGAGCCAACACTTTAACTTACACCCCACCATAAGGCACTGAATTTAAGTTCAATCTCTGAGTATAAACTAGTATTTTAATATGATATTAGTTTATCATATGCTGTATATACATATTATTTGTAGTTTATTTGATAGGGACAGTGTACAAGTGCACATATTCTTCTCTGAGAACTAGAAGATGCTTTTTATCACATTATAATCAAATATATCTTTCCTCCTATAGTCCCTTATGGTCTGTTCAATATTGCAAAAAAGCTACCATCCCAAGAATCTTTTGACAAAAATGTTTATTAGTTTCAGCGGGCTTCATTCTTTCATTTTTAATTAAGATTTTATTTAATTTTACTCAACAAACTATTTAGTCTGTTTTAGGGAAGGTTAAAACTTTGGTATTCAGAAATGCAAACAATTACACTGCAAAAAATTTTTTTCTTACTTAGATTTGTTGTCTTGTTTCCAGCTAAAATATCTAAAAATTCTTAAATCAAGAAGGATTTTCTAGACAAGTAAAAATTATTGTCTTGTTTTCAGACAAAATATGTTACAATTAAGTGAGTTTTTGCTTGAAACAAGCAAAATTATCTGCCAATGGGGTAAGAAAAATAATCTAGTCTTCTGCTTAAAATAAGATTATTTTTCTCACCCCATTGGCAGATTATTTTGCTTGTTTCAAGCAAAAACTCACTTAATTTTGACTTTTTTTTCTGAAAACAAGACAATAATTATTACTTGTCTAGAAAATACTCCTTGATTTAAGATTTTTTTTTATATTTTGGCTGGAAACAAGACAAAAAATCTAAGTGAGAAAAGCATTTTTTGCAGTGTAAAGATTTGATTGGTTTTATGTTAAGTTAGCTTTAAGATAAGAAATACGACTGTTTGTAAAAAATAAATTTGATTATTAAGTTTTTAAAAAGGATAAATTATCTTTATAATCAGATTCGGTCAGATGGTCAGTTTTCACTCAGATGGGTCAACTTACCCCTAACCTGGGGCAAATTGAGCCACAGGAACACTTTTACATAAGAAGCCATAATTTTAAAACCCTTTGTCTGATCATTTAAAATGACAGGAGATACGTTTATTGTACTTCTGCCTCATTTCCCTTTATCTTGAGGACCACATAAGTAAAAATGGCTCATCTTACCCCACTCTCCCCTACAATATGACTTACTTTTAAGCTTAATAAAACACTTGTGATCATAACGATCAGTCCATTTTTTCAGCTTGTGGTCTAAATAAACTCAAGCACCACACCAACATTTTGGAGGTGCTCTGGATTAATGGAAACAGCAGGAACAGAGCAGGAATGCGCTGGCCTCTCTGTTTAAACAAAGATGATGATAAGATTTGGAGACAATAACAGAGGTGAGATAACTTAGCCACTACTAGCGTTAGCAGACGAGGAGATGCAAGACGTTTAATATGCTCCAAAAATGAGAGATCAGTCTGCTGGAGATACACATATCAGTTCATTCCTCTGTATCTGTGTTCTTTCCAGAGCAGAGATAGCAGTAAACAGAGATTGTGGTAGCATTGACCTAAATGTTTACTTCAGTGCATTACACATTCCCATAGATTTTAAGGTGATGTGTGTCATATTGCAATATGTTCTTACATCCGAGTTTAATATACTGGAACAACAATACGTTTTAGGCATGAACAACTCTTTGAAGAGCGTTTTTAACAATCTGTTTCATGCATGATTAATCACTCACAATGCAGAAAATGATGCTCATTTAAAGGTGCAATAAGGATTACTGAATGAATCTGTGAACTAGTGAATCAAACGATTCAAATCACTGAGATGAATCAATATCTCAAACATGTTCCATATGTTGCTCACAAAACCAGTCTTAAGTCGCTGGGGTATATTTGTAGCAATAGCCAAAAATACATTGCATGGGTCAAAATGACAGATTTTTATTTTATGCCAAAAATCATTAGGATATTAAATAAAGTTCATGTTGTAAATCACCTACTGTAAATATATCAAAACTTAATTTTTGAAAAGTAATATGCATTGCTAAAAACTTCATTTGGACAAATTTAAAGGCACTTTTCTCAATATTTTTATTTTTTTGCACCCTCAGATTGCAGATTTTCAAATAGTTGTATCTCAGCCAAATATTGTCCTATCATAACAAACTTCAGCTTTCAGATGATGTGTAAATCTCAGTTTCGAATAAAATACCCTTATGGTTTTGTGGTCCATGGTCAAAAATATTATTAATTGGAAATACTGGAAAAACAGTAATAATGTGAAATATTATTACAATTTAAAACAGCTGTTGTGAACTTTAATTTATTCCTGTGATGGCAAAGTTTCAGTGTCACATGAACCTTTAACAGTTTAATATTTTCATGGAAATGGAGACAGATTTTTTCCCAACTATTATTTGATTAAAAAAAAAAATTATATATATATATATATATATATACACACATTTTTTTTTTCTATTTACAGATGAGGTCAAAAGTTTACATACACCTTGCAGAATCTGCAAAATGTTACTTATTTTAACAAAATAATAAGAGGGATGATACAAAATGCATGTTATTTTTTATCTACACTGACCTGAATAAGATTTTACATCAAAAACATTTACATAAAGTCCATAAGATAAATTAATAGATGAATTTATAAAAATGGCCCTGTTTAAAAGTTTACACACACTTGATTCTTAATACTGTGTTGTTACCTGAATGATCCACAGCTGTTTTGCCCACTGTTTTTCAGAAAAATCCTTCAGGTCCCACAAATTCTTTGGTTTTTCAACATTTTCTTGTATTTGAACTCTTTCCAACAATGACTGTATGATTTTGAGATCCATCTTTTCACACTGAGGGACTCATATGCAACTATTAGAGAAGGGTCAAACACTCACTGATGCTCCAGAAGGCATTAAGAGCAATGCATTAAGAGCCAGGGAGTGAAAACTTTTGAATTTTAAGATCAGGGTCAGTTTAACTTATTTTGTCTTCTGGGAAACATGTAAGTATCTTCTGTGGCTTCTGAAGGGCAGTACTAAATGAAAGAAAAAAAAAGTATTTAGGTAAAATAAGAAAAATGTACATACATCAATGTGTTCAAAAGTTTTCATATGAGTTGCATATGAACAACTATCACTAAAAAAACAGCTGTGGATCATTCAGGCAAGAATCAAGTGTATGTGAACTTTTGAACAGGGTCATTTTTATATAATTCAACTATTGCTTTCTCTTATGGACTATATAAACGTATTTTATGTGAAACATCTCATTCAGGTCAGTGCTAAATAAAAAATAACATGCATTTTATATGATTCCTGTTATTTTTAATAAAATAGTTAACATTTTGCAATACTGTTTTTGAAATAGAAATCTTTCGCAACAGCACAAACATCTTCATTCTTACTTTTAATTATATAAAAGTGTCCCTGCTGAGAAGAGGTATTAATTTCTTCATAAAAAAAACCTTACTGACCTGAAAAATGTATTTTCTTTTCATAGATAAATTTTTGCACCAGATTCTGGTAGGTCGCATATGGATTTTATAATGTCTTGTTGACTTCCGTTTGCATTCTCAGCATAGCAACGCGTTTAATTGTAGAAAAGCGATAAGGACAGACATCCGGAAAAAACAGTGAGAGTCAACATATATTTGCGGCTTTTTTTCTTGATTATGGTTACATCAAAAGAAAACACAGCATTTTGTTGAATGATTTTGGTAATTTATGCAAACGAACGCATTCGCACAAGCACCCGCTCTGGAGAGGCGACTGATTTGAGAGGCGCGTGGGTAGACGGATGCCCAGCGCCCAGCGCAGCGGTTTGGAGCAACAGAGAAATAATTAGCAGATAATAGCAGATTGTGCTAATGAGACCAGCATTTGACTAGGACACTTCACTTGACCTCCAGTGTTTTTCTGGCCGTCCGAGGAAAACGCCTGATTTATAATTACACTCCGCAATGCGCCATGAAATTGTTATTGTGCAATGCCTTTTTGAAAGCGTTATCAAACAATTATTTAAATTTTTTTTCCCCGCTAACTGTTGCATACGTGTCGTAATTGAAGAAGATGGGCACGGCCGCACGCTGTCTGTCTGTCGGTTCATGCAGATGAGCCTCGCCGTCTCTCTCTTCCTCTCCCTCTTTCGAGGGATGATGCAGTGGCAAATAAAATAATACACAGATAAAACTGAAATATTTCGTGACGTGGTGATAATCACCGGCAGCATACGTGCCACTGATAGCAGGCAGTTGCGGTCGCGAGAAGAAAAGGAATAATCCTTTTTTTGCTGGCTTTTAAAAAATGAATCTGAGTCGAATCACATCAAATGAGAGAAAAAAGCAACAACTCAAAGACAGCTCCAAGATGAGCCAACTCTAGGAGAAAATGACCTCCTCGTTTTGGCGATAAAGTTCTAGCCAAAATATGATATCAGCCTGGGACGTGTCTCATTAGAAATGTGTGTATGGCGTGGAAGCCGCTCTCGCTATCTGCCGGTGCCTGGTTTGCGGGCTGATAAGAGGCAAATGCAAATGTCCTGATAAGAACTGAATGCAAATATTTATGATATGATATTCCCTGGGAATTATGCGTGGATAAAACAAAGTGCATTATTTCCAAAATTCCTTTTCAGGTTTGCCAAAAAGCCCCCCTTTCGCGCACGGAATTTGCATTTCTTCAAAATTGATTGGGCCGCCGTATTATGTTAAGCTATTTGTTTGCCGAGGACGGTAATTAGTTACTGTAATTACAACGATGACAGTTTCTAAATTGTTTTTAAAGCATTACAGTGTGTCTGTGCCTGGAGATTGCAGTACTTATTTTAGGATTTAAGCAATTGCTGGAAGAACTCCCACACGAGGGCCAGAGTGGGATGTTTTTGAACTACAAAGCGGCCATTTTCTGAGCAAAGACGGGTTTGAAAACGTCTGTTAATTTGCGCTAATTGCCGCCTCGGCTGTGTTTTGCAGTTCGCTGGCTGATCGGGGGACGTGTTATTGATAGGGATCAAAATGGCCTCCAAAAGTCGATGCTTGTGCGTACGGTCGCCGTTTAGGAAAGACTTTTATGCTTTGTGTCAAGGAACAAATTGCTGGTGCAGGCACGACTGTAATTACGGAGCAAAGACGTGTTCTCAAACTCGCTGTGCTTTAATCCTTTAAAGAGCATTTCATAAACGAACGCTCTCTAAAATTGCGAGTTTGAACCCACACAAGCTGTTGTGTCCAATGGACAATAAATGCACAATGAGGCCAAGCTTTTGAATACTAGAACCGAATGCTTTACCTGCCGCTAGGTTTTGTTAATGTCTTGACACTTCTGTCAACTTGGTAAGAACACTGTTTGCACCATCACTGAAACTTTATTGTCAAAAGAAGAGTTTGCACATCACATCACCATTTTTTTTCATAATTTTATTAAAACATTCAAATTAGCCCACAGATAGCACATGTACATCTGCAAGATGTCTGTTAAAGATCTCTTGATCTGGAAAGCATCTGCTGTGTACAAACGTCTGGCAGACATCTTTTTTGCATACATTCTAAATCTCAAACGTCTTAAAGACATCTAATAGACGTCTATTTGACATCTGATAGGAAACGTCCAATAGACGTATTGCAGATGAGCAAACTACGTCTTGCAGATGTAAATGCAGACTTCAAATAGTCGTAATTACAGTCTTTTATGCTTTGTGTCAAGGAACTAGCTGTGCTTTAATCCTTTAAAGAGCATTTCATAAACGAACGCTCTCTAAAATTGCGAGTTTGAACCCACACAAGCTGTTGTGTCCAATGCACAATAAATGCACAATGAGGCCAAGCTTTTGAATGGAGAGAACCCAGCTTTTGAATACTAGAACCAAATGCTTTACCTGCCGCTAGGTTTTGTTGGAAAGAACACTGTTTGCACCATCACTGAAACTTTATTGTCAAAAGAAGAGTTTCCACATCACTACAAACAACTCAGTGTAGCCAGTTTATGAACAAATGCGAAACAGTTCTTTATTAAAACTTTTTAATTAGTCCCCAGATAGCACACATACGTCTGCAAGATGTCTGTTAAAGATCTTTTGATCTGGAAAGCATCTGCTGTGTACAAACGTCTGGCAGACATCTCTAAGATGTCAGTTTTACATCCATTCTAAATCAGAAACATCTTTAAAGACATCTAATAGACGTCTATTTGACATCTGATAGGAAACGTCCAATAGATGCATTGCAGAGGCATTGCCTTTAAAGAGCATTTCATAAACGAACACTCTAAAATTGCGAGTTTGAACCCACACAAGCTGTTGTGTCCAATGGACAATAAATGCACAATGAGGCCAAGCTTTTGAATGGAGAGAACCCAGCTTTTGAATGCTAGAACCGAATGCTTTACCTGCCGCTAGGTTTTGTTAATGTCTTGACACTTCTGTCAACTTGGTAAGAACACTGTTTGCACCATCACTGAAACTTTATTGTCAAAAGAAGAGTTTGCACATCACATCGCCATTTTTTTTCAGAATTTTATTAAAACATTCAAATTAGCCCCCAGATAGAACATGTACGTCTGCTAGATGTCTGTTAAAGATCTCTTGATCTGGAAAGCATCTGCTGTGTACAAACGTCTGGAAGACATCTTTTTTGCATACATTCTAAATCTCAAACGTCTTAAAGACATCTAATAGACGTCTATTTGACATCTGATAGGAAACGTCCAATAGACGTATTGCAGATGAGCAAACTACGTCTTGCAGATGTAAAAGCAGACGTCAAATAGACGTTTTCAAGATGTACCTGTGCTATCAGTGTAGAGGGATCAAAATGGCCTCCAAAAGTCAATACGCGTGCATACGGTCGCCGTTTAGGAAAGACTTTTATGCTTTGTGTCAAGGAACTAGCTGTGCTTTAATGCTTTAAAGAGCATTTCATAAACGAACGCTCTCTAAAATTGCGAGTTTGAACCCACACAAGCTGTTGTGTCCAATGCACAATAAATGCACAACGAGGCCAAGCTTTTGAATGGAGAGAACCCAGCTTTTGAATACTAGAACCAAATGCTTTACCTGCCGCTAGGTTTTGTTGGAAAGAACACTGATTGCACCATCACTGAAACTTTATCGTCAAAAGAAGAGTTTGCACATCACATTGCCATTTTTTTTTCATAATTTTATTAAAACATTCAAATTAGCCCCCAGATAGAACATGTACGTCTGCAAGATGTCTGTTAAAGATCTCTTGATCTGGAAAGCATCTGCTGTGTACAAACGTCTGGCAGACATCTGTAAGATGTCAGTTTTACATCCATTCTAAATCATAAACATCTTAAAGACATCTAATAGACATCTATTTGACATCTGATAGGAAACGTCCAATAGACGTATTGCAGATGAGCAAACTACGTCTTGCAGATGTAAATGCAGACGTCAAACAGACGTCTCCAAGATGTATGTGTGCTATCAGGGAATATTTTACCTGGTGCTAGGTTTTGTTAATGTCTTGACACTTCTGTCAGCTTGGACAGAACACTGTTTGCACCATCACTGAAACATCTAATAGATGTCTTTTTGACATCTGATAGGAAACGTCCAATAAACATATTGCAGATGAGCAAACTACGTCTTGCAGATGTAAATTCAAACATCAAATAGACGTCTCCAGGATGTACGTGTGCTGTCAACAACATTTGCGCCATTACTTAAACTTTAGTCAAAAGAAGAGTTTGCAATTTGGTTGCACATCACTACAAACAACTCAGTGTAGCCCATCTTACAGATGTCTGCCAGATGTTTGGACACAGCAGATGCTTTCCAGATCAAGAGATCTTTAACAGACATCTTGTAGACGTACATGTTCTATCTGGGGTAATTTTACGTTTGTGTTACTCTGTGCAATGTCTGTTTGCATCAGCAACGAGTGCACTGTAAAAAAAAAAAAAAGCACAATTTGTTGAGTCAACTTAAAATAATTAGTTTCCCTGGTGCATTAAAATTTAATCAACTCAGATATCTAGGTTATCACATAGCACAACTAAACATTTCAAGTTGACTAAACGTCTTAGAGTTGACTGAAATTAAAATAAAACTTGTTACCCGACCGCCTTAAAATTTTAAGCTAACTCAACAAATAGTTTTTTTTTTACAGCATGATGGAAATGCCACATTTAGAATAAAAATCCCTTAATTTGCAAAAAAGATTTTACGGTCACTTGGTGGTTTTTGACTTGTGCGAAAAAGGGTTAATGCAAATAATGAAGCAAAAAATCATGTTTAAAAAAAATAATTTGAATCAACTCAAATATCTAAGTTATCACTTAGTACAGCTTAACATTTTAAGCTGACCAAACTTCTTCAAATTGACTGAACTTAAAATAACTTAAAACCTTAAATTTTTAAGTTAACTCAACAAATAGTTGTTTTTTTTCCACAAAAAGGTTTTCACGTTCGCTTGAGGTGGTTTTGACTTGTGTGAAAAAGGGTTAATACGAATAATGGGAGATGGAAATGCATTTGTCGAATAAATTCCTCTGTATTCTCATTCCACAGCATCTAAAATGTTGCCATGGTGAATCTGAAATGCCCAGGAATAAAATAATTGTCTCCAGAAACTGTCTTACACGACTGCGTTCCCAAACAGCAGGCATCCACTTCCAAAAGCAACAAAGCATTTGCAACCGCAAATAATTTATTACTTAAGAAAATTATTATATTCAGTGGCTTCTCCTACTTTATTAGTGATATACAGTTCGAGTTTATCAGGAAGTGAAGATTTTGTTGTCTTTGACTTTTGATGTTTTATGTGATATTGCAATTTTGCGCAAAAGTTAAATTTCCAACTTTGGATGGAAACCCTGCTAATTTGAATGTGCAAACCCTTTAAATTTAAATGAAGACTGTGTTTTATCATTTATCAGCAGTAAAAAAAATATTCTGAAAGTGATCCCAACGATATTGTAGCCCTGTATTGTTATCATTATAGCTGAAGTGTGAACTCTGCTATTCTCTTAAATTTAAAACAATTTTTAAAACGCTATCTTTATAGTTATAGTTATCGTTCTTGGTGTGAACAGGCCTTTGACTTCTGATCCATTTCTCTTTGATTCATTCAATTGTTTTCTAACTCTTCTCTCCAATCCCTTATTAATCAATTTAGCTGTTTTACTGACCGTGCAACTTTCCTTTTGTCTGTCCTTTATGATGCAAGATGTAGGAAAACTAAAAGATCTTGTTGTGGAAGCAGAGCACTAAAGACAGCCGTAAGCATTTCCCGCTACACGATTCTTTTATTGCACGCATTAGCAAAGAGTCACCTTGACCATACGACAGCATGCAGAAAAGAAACATGACTATTCATTGTTTTACAAGACTGATGAAACTAAATGGACTGAGGGAGTAAAATATAGAGGAAAAAGGATGAAAAGATGTTTGTAGACATTTTCCCAATGAGGAACGCTACAAGCCCTTCTCCAAATCCCAGCCCAATAATGAGAGTGGTGATATTCTCAGGCGTTCAGCTGCAAGTGTGTAACAGGATTTCTTACACACTTAATCAGAGGCAGCCATGTTGTCTGTCTGATTCCCTAAAGCCCAGAGGAAGGCATCTTAACCGTATATGACGGGGGCCACGTTTTCCTCACAGGAGACACTTTAAAATGAGGGAAATTGTGGTCAACAAGCATGAGACAAATGTAAAATATCTGACTCGGAGTGACAGAGTTGCAAACTTGTTTTACCGCAATACCTCATTTTTCAGTTCTGATTTGGACTTTGTCATTTAATACCCTGCGGTAAGAAACGTCTGTAGTCTCGACTGAATTTGGCTAACGCTTCACACCATTATGCTTCATTTAAGTGTCAACTTTCTCTCGGAAATTCCTTTGGAGACATAAAAATGGACACAAACGGAATACAGTAATAGTTACTATAAAATGAGCTATAAAATGAATAGCTCAGATTATTTGATGAGGCTTGTTTGACTTAAGTTTCAGACAATTTTGAGACTTCCTCTGAAAAACTGATGACAGGAAAGATTGCCCACCTATAGTGGACTTTGGTATCTTGCCAAAAAACTACATTTTGAGACATTGTTAAGATCTCCTCTGAAACTATAGAAATGACTCGGGTCTTTTTCTCAGGAGAAAATCTGGAAAACAAATACAAATACTAAAAAAATCGGTTGAGTTAATTTTAAAATTGTTTATGCATGATTGCAAACTTAACAATTGGAAAACATGAGCATTGTTTCAGACATTTTTACATCTTTTCTGAAACTCTCGACATGACTGAAGTCTATTTCCCCACAAGAACGGTCTAAAAAGAAGACTTTAACTAATGATTTGGTGAGTTCATAATGAGATTGCTCACCTTTGATAGAGGAACTTGGTATCTTGTTAGATCTGAACACATTTTGAGGCATTTTGTGATTTCTTCTGTAACTAAAGAAACAACATGAAAGATGACTGGAGCTGTTTTTCTAAGAGAAATACAACAGCAACAGCTACTTAAAGGGTTAGTTCACCCAAAAAAATGACAATTCTGGCATTAATTACTCATCCTCACGTCTTTCCAATCCTGTAAGACCTTCATTCATCTTCGGAACACAAATTAAGATATTTTTGATGATATGGTAGGAAGGACATTGTGAAAATAGTCATGACTGCAAACTTTGGTATACTGGAAAACATGTTTGAGACATTTTTGAGACTTCCTCTGAAAAACTGATGACAGGAAAGATTGCTCACATTTAGTAGACTTTGGTATCTTGCCAAAAAACTAAATTTTGAGACGTTGTTAAGATCTCAATAGAAATTACATTCAAGATGACTGGGGTCTTTTTCTCAGGAGAAAAATCTGGAAACCAACAACATCATCAACTACCAAAGAATTGGTTGAGTTCCAATAGTTGATGTATGATTGCAAACTTAACAACTGGAAAATATGCATTGCAAAAAATGTTTTTCTTACTTAGATTTGTTGTCTTGTTTCCAGCCAAAATATCTAAAAAATCTTAAATTAAGGAGGATTTTCTAGAAAAGTAATAATTATTGTCTTATTTTTAGGAAAAAGAAGTCAAAATTAAGGGAGTTTTTGCTTGAAACAAGCAAAATAATCTGCCAATGGGCTAAGAAAAATAATCTTATTTCAAGATGAAAGATAGATTATTTTTCTCACCCCATTGGCAGATAATTTTGCTTGTTTCAAGCAAAAACTCACTTAATTTTAACATATTTTGTCTGAAAACAAGACAATCATTTTTACTTGTCTAGAAAATCCTTCTTGATTTAAGAATTTTTAGATATTTTAGCTGGAAACAAGACTAAAAATCTAAATAAGAAAAGCATTTTTTGCAGTGTGAGCACCGTTTCAGACATTTTTAGACCTTTTCTGAAACTCTCGAGATGACTGAAGTCTATTTCCCCACAAGAATGGTCTAAGAAGAATGATTTGGTGAGTTCATAATGAGATTTCTCACCTTTGAGAGAAGAACTTATTATCTTGTTAAATCTGAGGCATTTTGTGATTTCTTCTGTAACTAAAGGAACAACATGAAAGATGACTGGAGCTGTTTTTCCAAGAGAAATACAACAGCAACAACTACTTAAAGGGTTAGTTCACCCAAAAAATGAAAATTCTGGCATTAATTACTCATCCTCACGTCTTTCCAATCCTGGAAAACCCACCTATTTTGTCAGATCTGACCACCTTTTGAGACTCTACAGGAACAGGACGCGAGAGAGAAAGACAAGAGAAAAACAACAACAATAAGAATCTGTTGATTCATGGTTATTCAGAGATATACGATTGCAAACAATCTGGACAAACTGGACAATTTGAGGAAAGTTTGATATTTTTGAGATCTCTTCTTAAGTCTTTTTTTCCCCCACAAGAAGAGTCTGAAAATCAAATTTAACTAAGGATTTGTTGAGAAATGTTGAGTTCATAATGAAATTTCTCACCTTTTGGAGAAGAACTTGAGCACAGTTTGAGACATTTTTAGAAACTCTAGAGATGACACAAGTGTCTATTTTTCCACAACTACAGTCTAAAACAGAGATTTAACTAGAGAAAAGCGAAGTTCATAGTGAAATTTCTCACCTTTGGGAGAAGACCTTGGTGTCTTGTTGGTATCTGAGCACATTCTGAGACGTTGTGATTTCTTCTGAAACTCTAGAGGAACGACATGCAAGAAACAAAGACAAGGGAAAAACAACAATACAAATGTGTTAAGACATGGTTATAGAGAGACATCTGATTGCAAACTTTGAGGACAATTTGAGGAGAGTTTGAGACATTTTTGAGATCTCTTCTGAAACCCTGGAGATGACAACATTAACCAAGTCTTTTTTTTCCCCACAAGAAGAGTCTGAAAATCATATTTAACTAAGGATTTGTTGAGAAATGTTGAGTTCATAATGACATTTCTCACCTTTTGGAGAATAACTTGGTGTCTTGCCAAATCTGAGGACATTTTGAGACATTTTTGGATCTCTTCTGCAACTCTAAAGGAATGACATGGAAGAAGTCATTTTTTCAAAAGAAATACAACAACAACAACATGCATATATTATGCTTTTTCTTCTTGTTTTCCACAACTGATATAGCACTTTTTTTAATTATAAATTGTGCTTTTTTAATTTATATTTCAAGGCGATTTAAAACAGTTAAGTTCAAGCGCAAAGAGCACACATTAGTTTCAGTTTCGCTTTAAATATTTAGGCTGGGTGTTTATTATAAATGTTTAAATATTTAGGCTGGGTGTTTATAATAAATGTTTATAGTGAATGCCAGTATAATTTGTTTGTTTTTTACATAAACTACCAGTCAAATGTTTTTGAACAGTAAGATTTTCAATGTTTAAAGAATTCTCTTCTGCTCACTAAGCATTTATTTGATACAAAATAACAAAAGCTAATAATTCAGCTTTGAAACCACAGGAATAAATGACATTTCTAAACTATATTCTAAGAGAAAACAGTTATTTTAATTAGTAAAATTGTAATAAAAAATTAATTAGTAAAATTTTTTTTACTGTTTTTTTACTGTATTTTTTTTTTTTTTTTTTCTGTACTTTGGGTCAAATTAATAAAGGTTTGGTGAACAGAAGAGATTCTTAAAACTAAAATCTTACTGTCCCAAAATGTTTTTTTTTTTTTTTTCTTTTTTCTGGTAGTGTATATTTTCTGTTCTGAACACTGCAAAATATACTTGCTTTTTTGTAGATTGAGGGGAATATAAATTCATGCTTGTACACTACAAAAATGTTTTTCTTATTTAGATTTTTTGTCTTGTTTCTTGTTAAATCAAGAAGGATTTAAACATTAATGTCTTGTTTACAGAAAAAAAGTTAAAATTAAGTGAGTTTTGCTTGAAACAAGCAAAATAATATGCAAATGGGGTAAGCAAAATAATCTAGTCTTCATCTTGCATTGAGATTATTTTTCTTACCGCATTGGCAGATTATTTTGCTTGTTTTAAGCAGAAACTCACTTAATTTTGACTTATTTTTTCAGAAAACAAGACAATAATTTTTACTTGTGTAGAAAATCCTAGATATTTTGGCTGGAAACAAGAAAAGCCTTTTTTGCAGTGCAATGTTTGTAACCGTTTCATTTATTTTACATTATTTCTGAATGGAATGACAAAATATGTCTTACATCAGTCAACACAATGCAACTTACCTGTGTCATAAAATGCTCATAAAAAAAAAAAAAGATAATAAATAAAGTGTTAAGGTTTATATATATATATATATATATATATATATATATATATATATATATATATAAATCTCAATTAGTCAAAAATCCTTTCATAAAGCTTCATTTGACATACACATATTACGCAGCCCACATATGTGACCCTGGACCACAAAACCAAAACAAGAAAGTCTGAAAGTTGAATAAATAAGCTTTCCATTGATGTATGGTTTGGTAGAATAGGACAATATTTGGCCGAGATGCAACTATTTGAAAATCTGTAATCTGAGGGTGCAACAAATAAAAAAAAATATTGAGAAAATCACTTATAAAATTGTCCAAATGAAGTTCTTAGCAATGCATACTAATGAAAAGTTAACTTTTGATATATTTACAGTAATAAATGTACAAAATATCTTAATGAAACATGAACTTTAATTAATATCCTAATGATTTTTGGCATAAAATAAAAATCAATAATTTTGACACATGCAATGTATTTTTGGCTATTGCTACAAATATACCCCAGCTCCAGGGTCACAAATTATGTTTTTAAAAGTTTGCCCATTTCTGGTCTTGACAAAACAAATATGACATCAGAGACTTTTCATACCAAAGAGAAACCCTTTCCATCATGTAACAAAAAATCTTGGAAAAAAAAAG
>CM065123.1:662500-807500 GCA_033026305.1 Cirrhinus molitorella | reverse complement strand
AGTCACGCTGCGGAGAACTAACGTGCTTTTAATTCGCAAGCCTTATCGCGATCATTAGGATATACAGCGGCCCTGAGATGCATATGAACACTTACAAATGTTTGAATGTCATTGCACTCTGCAAAATCCTTGTTATTTGCAACAATATTTTGTACATTTTTCTTTAAATTATCAAGTTAGACATTCAGTTCAGACTTATTTTTTTGTTCCTCGTGTTAAAAAATCTATTGGTAAACGAGCTTTTATGTTTAGGGTTAGGGTTAAGTCCAATAGACTGGAATAATTTACCTGTTGATATTCGATCTATTACATCATTTAAGAGGTTTAAGCAAACTTTATTATCATATTTCACTTTGGAGTGTACATGTTATTGATTTTGATTCACTGAGCGGTTTTTGTCTTTTGTATTATGATTTGTTTCTAATTTGTTATTAGTTCTTACCTTAATGCTGTGGTGCTTTTTTTTTTTTTTTTTTTTTTGTGTGTGTGTGTGTGTTTTATTGTTTGGTGTTGTTTAAGAATGTAATGTTAATTTGAGTTTTTTTTTTTTTTTTTTTTTGTTTTGTTGTTGTTGTTGTTATGTTTGTGATTGTGATGCATTGTAGGACCCCCTCGAAAACGAGGGGGTTTATCCTAATAAATAAAATTTAACCAAAAATAAACAAACAAAAAAAAAAAAAAATAGCAAACCGAAGCCTAAACAAATGATGCAAGACATTTGACTAGAAATAACTTTTTTTGCAATTGTGGGAAATCTTCCGAACTGGCCTTAAGGTGATTTTTAGTAGCTGTAAATGATGTTATTTATAGTTTCCAGCAGTGTAACCTTAAGCATATTTCATCATATTAACATTTGACAACCGCATAGCATCACAATACTTACAGTCTTAAGTTCAGATAGTGGCCAGTACATTTTCCTGGCTCAATTATAGGGTTGTGAAATCCAGCATAAAATCATTTTTAAAGATCATGTTCGTAATGATGTAAAACAACATTTTAGTGCCATGTTAAAAAAAAATATCTAATATTATAAAAAAAAAAAAAGTTTTAAAACTTCATGTTAGTTATGATGAACAACAACATTTCAGTGCCATTAAAAAATACTACTACTAATAATAATAATAATAATATATATTTTTTAAAAAGTTACAATTTTTTAATTGTATTAAACTCACAATTTTTAAAGATGAAAATAATGTTAGTTATTATGTAGTTATGTTTAGTGCCATGTGGAGAAAAAAAAAAAATAAATAATAATAATAATAATAATATATATATATATATATATCAAACCCAATTTTTAAAGATGAAAATCATGTTTAGTTATGATGTATGATATTTTAGTGCCATGTAAATAAAAAAGATACATTTGTTTAATTATATTTTTTATATAATTATATATATTTTGTTAATTATTGAGTATTAAACTCACAATTTTTAAAGATGGAAGTCATGTTAGTTATGATATACAATGACATTTTAGTGCCATATAAAAAAAGATCCAATATAAAAATATATCTATATCTATATATCTATCTATATATATGTACACATTATATATATATATATATATATATATATATATATATATATATATATAAGTTTTTATTTTAGTATTAAACTCAGAATTTAAGGTGAAAATCATGTAAGTTATGATGAACAACAACATTTCAGTGCCATTAAATAATAATAATAATAATAATAATAATAATAATAAGTTATACTTTTTAATTGTGAGTATTAAACTCACAATTTTTAAAGATAAAATTCATGTTAGTTATGATGTAAAATGACATTTTAGTGGCATGTAAAAAACAATTAAATATTTTTTAAAAAGTTATAATTATATATATATATATATATATATATATATATATATATATATATTCCTTTTTTTAATAATGTACAACATTTTAGTGCCATGCAAAAAGAAAAATAATAATAAATAATTCCAATATTTAAAAAAAAGTTATAGTTAAGTATTAAACTCACAATTTTTAAGGATTGAAATTATGTTAGTTATGACGTACAGCAACATTTTAGTGCCATGAAAAAAAAAAGTATAATTGTTTAATCATTTTGCATAATAATTTAATTTCAAAATTAAAGTCATAATATTATGAGACATAAAATAATACATTTTTAATAAAATATGTTAAACATAAATATTTTTGTTTGTTTATATTTGCTATATTTTTCTGTTGTTGCTTCTCAAACGCATTGTTCATCCTTGTCAGTGTTTTGTAAAATTGCTTTAAATAACTAAAGCTAGTTCCTTAATGACATCAAGTGACATAATTTCTGGTTCTTCAATATTTTCTTATATAAAAAAAAAAACACACACAATATAAATACTGCAGCACACTTAACCCATCACAAAAACAAAAGACTGAGGAGACTGTCAGTCTAAGCCCATGAGTTCATAATTAAATCATCCTTTAACAATTCAATTCTTACAAAGGTGAAGGATGTTAAGTCTTTCTTAAGTGTTTCTGTGGAGAGGACAGTGATAATGCTGCTTACAATTGTTTAAAAAGCATTCCGCTTGCTATTATTGTTATTGAACATGGGGTTGGTTTTTATTGTAATAATATTCCCAGTTCATCCCAGGCTGTCCTAGGATGCAGCGAATAATGTCATCGACGGCACAAACCCCTCAACAATACTGACAGCGTGTCACAGATAGAGATGCTCACCAGAGAGCCTCTCGAATTTCCTCGACATGCTGATAACAGAGAGATTCGGCATCAAGAGAGCCACCTTTAATAGGCTTTTTAACTCTTGATCTCGAGGCAAAATTAAACATACAGTTTAATTG
Source organism: Cirrhinus molitorella (assembly GCA_033026305.1). Taxonomy (NCBI): domain Eukaryota; kingdom Metazoa; phylum Chordata; class Actinopteri; order Cypriniformes; family Cyprinidae; genus Cirrhinus; species Cirrhinus molitorella. The sequence continues at coordinate 804,682 of CM065123.1, read as the reverse complement.
AATCGCAGGTTCAAATGACACTCATCCCGCGATAAATTATTCTCTGCGCGCTTCAGATTCTCGCAGAGGAAAGGGTTTCCAGCTCTAATAAATTGCACCAGTTTCAAAATGAACGGCTGGCTGCTTCTGGGAGATATCGCTGCGCTTTGTGAATATTTAGATTTCGTGATTAGATTTAAATGCAGTGAATCCCAGAAACAAAGATCTTTGGTTTTTACATTAAAAAGCCTTGCAAAGCAGCTGATACGGACTAGAATTAGAGAGAGAGTGGAATTTCAGTGAAATGATCCTCAGCTATGGGAAATTATCATCAAGCTCTTTTAGTTTGCTTTGCCGTCTCAAGGATGAAATTTGTTGACTGGGATTTACGGAGTGAAACCGGAGAACATTGGCCATTTTTTCTTCTAGTTCCAAAGATAATCTTACGTCTTTTATACTTCAGGAATTAAAGGTTAAATTTCCTTGTTTGTCCTTGCACTGCAAAAAATGCTTTTCTTACTTAGATTTGTTGTCTTGTTTCCAGCCAAAATATCTTAAAAAATCTTAAATCAAGGAGGATTTTCTAGAAAAGTAATAATTATTGTCTTATTTTTAGGAAAAAGAAAGTCAAAATTAAGTGAGTTTTTGCTTGAAACAAGCTAAATAATCTCCCAATGGGGTGAGAAAAATAATCTTATTTCAAGATGAAAGATAGATTATTTTTCTCACCCCATTGGCAGATAATTTTGCTTGTTTCAAGCAAAAACTCACTTAATTTTGACATATTTTGTCTGAAAACAAGACAATTTTTACTTGTCTAGAAAATCCTTCTTGATTTAAGAATTTTTAGATATTTTAGCTCAAAACAAGACAACAAATCTAAATAAGAAAAGCATTTTTTGCAGTGTGGTTTTCAATTCTTCTAAAAATAACAGTCTATGCTAAAGCCTTAAAGTTACGCAAGATGCTTTTGCATTTATACTTCCCACATAAAATACTTAAAAACTATATCGTTTTTGATATTTTATTTTTATTAGCGGATAAATAAACTGTGACATATTATACCTACCTATAATGTTTCTTCATAATAGTTGTACAACTGATACAAATTTGGGACCAAAACATATTCAAACCTTGACTTGATAATGTTTTGCTTAAGTGTTTTTTTCTTTTTACACCATAAAATGAAGCATTGCTTGGTAACTGGTCAACAAGGTATTGATAGTTGTGTAAATATTGTCATACACTGCAAAAAAAATGCTTTTCTTACTTAGATTTTTTGTCTTGTTTCCAGCCAAAGTATCAAAAAAATCTTAAATAAAGAAGGGTTTTCTGAACAAGTAAAAAGTATTGTCTTGTTTTCAGAAAAAAAGAAGGTACAATTAAGTGAGTTTTTGCTTGAAACATGCAGAATAATCTCCCAATGGGGTAAGAAAAATAATTGTTTTCTATTTGAAATAAGATTTTTTTTCTTACCCCATTGGCAGATTTCGCTTGTTTCAAGCAAAAACTCACTTAATTATGACTTATTTTTTCTGAAAACAAGACAATAATTATTACTTGTCCTTCTTGATTTAAAAATGTAAACAAGACAAAAAATCTAAGTAAGATTTTTTTTTTCAGTGTATTAACAATTGTTAATTTTTTTATTTTCTTAATTTAAAATTTTTATATTTTTTATTTATTACAATTGTTAAACAGTGATTTTTACAAACACTTTCATTCTACTTAAAGGATTAGTTCACTTTCAGAACAAAAATTTACAGATAATGTACTCACCCCCTTGTCATCCGATATTCATGTCTTTCTTTCTTGAGTCGTAAAGAAATTATGTTTTTTGAGGAAAACATTTCAGGATTTCTCTCCATATAGTGGACTCCTATGGTGCCCCCGAGTTTGAACTTCCAAAATGCAGTTTAAATGCAGCTTTAAAGGGCTCTAAACAATCCCAGCCGAGGAAGAAGGGTCTTATCTAGCAGAACAATCAGTTATTTTCTAAAAAAAATAAATAAATAAAAATACAATTTACACTAACAGTCAAAAGTTTCTCATTTAATGTTTTTAAAGAAGTCTCTTCTGCTCATCAAGGCTGCATTTATTTGATCAAAAATACAGAAAAAAACAGTAATATTGCAAAATGTTATTACAATATAAAATAGTGTTTTTTTATTTTAATATACTTTTCAATATAATTTATTCCTGTGATGCAAAGCTGAATTTTCATCAAAGACTTAAGTGTCACATGATCCTTCAGAAACCATTCTAATATGCTGATTTATTATTAAAATTATCAATGTTGGAAACAAATATTTTTTTGCAACCTGTGATTGTTTTTTCAGGATTCTTTGATGAATAACAAGTTAAAAAGAACAGCATTTATTCAAAATATAAATCTTTTCTAACAATGTAAATCTATGCTATTGCTTTGTATTAATTTAAGACATCCTTGGTGAATAAAAGTATTAATTCTTTCAAAAAAGAAAGAATAAAAATGTACTGACCCCAAACTTTTATACAGTAGTGTATATTATTAGAAAACCTTTATATTTCAAATAAACACTGTTCTTTTTTAACTTTTTTTTGATCAAAAAATCCTGAAAAAATTATCACAGGTTCCAAAAAAATACTGATAATAAATCAGAATATTAGAATGATTTCTGAAGGATCATGTGACCCTGAAGACTGGAGTAATGACTCTGGAAATGCAACTTTAATTACAGATATAAATTACATTTTAATGTATATTAATATAGAAAAACATTGATTTACATCGTAATAATATTTCACAATATTACATTTTTTTTTTAGAAAATGACCAATCGTCCGAGATCATTTAGAGTCCGCTGAAGCTGCATTTAAACTACATTTTGCAGGCATATGGAGATAAATCCTGAAGTGTTTTCCTCAAAGAAAGAAAGAAAGACGTCTTGGATGACAAGGGTGTGAGTAAATTTTAAAAAAGGGGGTGAGTAAAGTAAAAAAAGATGAGCATTTGAGTTTAAAATCAATATATCAATATATACATATATATATATATATATATTTTTTTTTTTACTACTGAAGAAACGTCTGTATAAATTATCTGTATTTTATGCTCTGGAAGTGAACTAATCCTTTAAGAGATTTGCAAACCAACAAACTTAGAAAAAAAAAAATATAACTTTTGACTCAAAAACTTTTAGTTAGATGCAACTCACTAAAGCCAGTCTTCCCCACAATTCCTTGAAGTTCTTCTTGTATATTTACTAAATCCATTTCCCGTATAGCCATTTAAACCATATTTTAAATGACTGAAATGCACAGAATTCAACTCTTGTCCCAGAAGACTTCTCAACCGCATTGCAGAACTTAAACGCACCAGCGGCAGGAACAGAAGCAGTTTACGTTTCAACTTATTCTGACAAAGCCTTCATGTGCACAAACACGCTCATGAAAGCGAGTCAGCGGAGGCTTTGTGTTTTCTCTGGCGACGGAAGCCGCTGCCGTTTGAGGCTCTTCGCTGCGAGCCGCAGGATCGAGCCGAGGGGCCCGACAGCTGTAACGCGTCTCCAGAGACGGTCCAGAGGAGATGGGGCCGCGGTGACACTGCGCTCATTAGCAAGAGTGAAAGGAACCCCTCGCAGATGGCTGTCAGCGTTCAAAACACGCTCGGATACACCAGACGTGTCAATTGAGGTTTGAGTTCCTTCTGCTTGATTCTATGACACCGCAATATTCCAGCGCCGTTTATTTCGTCCTCTGCTCCATCCGAAGAACGGAGGAAAATGTAAGACGGGAGCATCATTGCATCACAACATTGAAGTTATATGGAAGAATTGCACATTTCATTTTCTACCTCAGAGTTACCTTAGAAACCTTTCTACCTCAGTATTCTGAGTTTATCTAAATTGTTTTTTTTATTTTTTTTTTTTCTAAAACTTGTCTTGAAAAAAAATTTACTTTTTTTTTTTTTTTTTTTTTTTTTTAGAATATTTAGTTTAGGTCTTGCTAATTAGAGTTTATATCTCAAAATTGAGACGACTTAGAATTGTGAGGCTAGATCTCACAAATTGGATTTTATATCTCAATTCTGAGTTTTTATCTCAAAACTGTGACTTTTTTAGGATATTGAGTTTAGGTCTTGCTAATTGGAGTTTCTACCTCAATATTCTGAGTTTCTCAATTGAGCGTTTTTTTTTTTTTTTTTTTTTTAATTGTGAATTTATATCTTGCAAATTGGAGCTTATATCTCAAAACTGACTTATTTTAATAGAATTTTGATTTAAGATCTCACAAATTGGATTTTATATATCAATTCTGAGTTTTTTTTTAATCTCAAAACTGACTTTTTTTAATATAATTTTGATTTAAGATCTCACAAATTGGATTTTATATCTCAATTCTGAGTTTTTATATCAAAACTGTGACTTTTTTAGGATATTGAGTTTAGGTCTTGCTAATTGGAGTTTATATCTCAAAACTGAGACTTTTCTTAGAATTGTGAGGCTAGATCTCACAATTTTTTCTCTAGAATTGTGTGTTTAGAACTTGCAATTTGGAGTTTCTACCTCAATATTCTGAGTTTCTCAATTGAGCGTTTTTTTTTTTTTTTTTTTATTGTGAATTTATATCTTGCAAATTGGAGCTTATATCTCAAAACTGACTTTTTTTTTTTTAGAATTTTGATTTAAGATCTCACAAATTGGATTTCATATCTCCATTCTGAGTTTTTTATCTAAAAACTGTGACTTTTTTAATATAATTTTGACTTAAGATCTCACAAATTGGATTTTATATATTTTATAATATTGAGATTTGAGTTCCTTCTGCTTGATTCTATGACACCGCAATATTCCAGCGCCGTTTATTTCGTCCTTTGCTCCATCCAAAGAACGGAGGAAAATGTAAGACGGGAGCATCATTGCATCACAACATTGAAGTTATATGGAAGAATTGCACATTTAAAACTTGCAATTTGGAGCTCAAAACTGACTTTTTTTTAATAGAATTTTGATTTAAGATCTCACAAATTGGATTTTATATCTCAATTCTGAGTTTTTTATCTAAAAACTGTGACTTTTTTAATATAATTTTGATTTAAGATCTCACAAATTGGATTTCATCTCTCAATTCTGAGTTTTTTATCTAAAAACTGTGACTTTTTTAATATAATTTTGATTTAAGATCTCACAAATTGGATTTTATATCTCACACTTCTTTGTTTATATCTCAAAATTGTGATTTTTTGTTTTCTAGAATTGCGTGAATCGCAAATTGGAGTTTATACCTCAATATTCTGAGTATCTCAATGGTGATTTTTTTTGGGAATTGCAAGTTTATATCTTGCAAATTGGAGCTTATATCTCAAAACTGTGACTTTTTTAATAGAATTTTGATTTAAGATCTCACAAATTGCATTTTATATTTCAATTCTGAGTTTTATCTCAAAACTGTGACTTTTTTTCTTAGAAGTGTGAGTTTAAAAGTTGCAAAATAGGAGCTTTTATCAAAACTATGACTATCGAAAAAATATAGAATTATAGGATTTTAATTTAAGATCTCACAAATTGGATTTTATATCTCCATTCTAAGTTTTTACCTCAAAACTGTGACTTTTTTTTAGAATATTGAGTTTAGGTCTTGCTAATTGGAGTTATCATCTCACACTTCTTTGTTTAAATCTCAAAATTGTGATTTTTTTTTTTTCTCTAGAATTGTGTGTTTAGAACTTGCAGTTTGGAGTTTCTACCTCAATATTCAGAGTTTATCTCAATTGAGTTTTTTTTTTTTTTTTTTAATTGTGAATTTATATCTTGCAAATTGGAGCTTATATTTCAAAACTGTTTTTTCAAAACTTTTAAAATAGAATTTTGATTTAAGATCTCACAAATTGGATTTTATATCTCAATTCTGAGTTTTTCCATCTCAAAACTGACTTTTTTTAACAGAATTTTGATTTAAGATCTCACAAATTGGATTTTATGTCTCCATTCTGAGTGTATTTCTCAAAACTGACTTAGAATTTTCTTAGAATTACGAGTTTAGAACTTGCAAAATAGGAGCTTTTCTGAGTTTATTTCTCAAAACGGTGACTTTTTTTCTTAGAATTGCGAGTTTAGAAGTTGCAAAATAGGAGCTTTTATCAAAACTATGACTATTGAAACAATATAGAATTATAGAATTTTAATTTAAGATCTCACAAATTGGATTTTATATCTCCATTCTGAAATTTTTTCTCAAAACGGTGACTTTTTTTCTTAGAATTACGAGTTTAGAACTTGCAAAATAGGAGCTTTTCTGAGTTTATTTCTCAAAACGGTGACTTTTTTTCTTAGAATTGCGAGTTTAGAAGTTGCAAAATAGGAGCTTTTATCAAAACTATGACTATTGAAACAATATAGAATTATAGAATTTTAATTTAAGATCTCACAAATTGGATTTTATATCTCCATTCTGAATTTTTTTCTCAAAACGGTGACTTTTTTTCTTAGAATTACGAGTTTAGAACTTGCAAAATAGGAGCTTTTCTGAGTTTATTTCTCAAAACGGTGACTTTTTTTCTTAGAATTGCGAGTTTAGAAGTTGCAAAATAGGAGCTTTTATCAAAACTATGACTATCGAAACAATATAGAATTGTAGACTTTTATCCGGCGCTCATTAGCAAGAGTGAAAGGAACCCCTCGCAGATGGCTGTCAGCGTTCAAAACACGCTCGGATACACCAGACGTGTCAATTGAGGTTTGAGTTCCTTCTGCTTGATTCTATGACACCGCAATATTCCAGTGCCGTTTATTTCGTCCTCTCCTCCATCCAAAGAACGGAGGAAAATGTAAGACGGGAGCACGCTGACATCTGAAAATGTGTTTTCTAATGAGCGTGCCGTCTACCTAACAAGAGTCTCGGCTTGTCATTCATCAGCACAAATTACCGGCTCCGCGTTTGACGCGTTCTCGCCGCCGCGGATGACAGCTTCGTCTGTTCGGCAAACAGAAAAGTGCGAAATGTGGCAGCTCCTGTTTCCGTGGGGCCTCTGAAATCAATTAGTTTGTTTACCTGTCACAGTTCAAACGAGGGCCGCGCGACCATAAACCTCATCATTTCCATCACGGCGCAGTCACCTGCTCCTCCGGTGCTTCATAAATAAATGGACATCGGTCCAGATGTAATGTAATAAGAGCGATTCCATCAGCACAGCCAGATCTCATCAATCTCACAGCAGCTAATTGCAGGGACACCTGGTGCGTTTGTGCTCTCAGAAATCTCAGCTCGAACGCTTCCTGAGGACCCCAGTCAGTCCAAAAGCATAACACCAGACTGTGTTACTCTGCTAACTGAAACTAAACAAAAGCGAGACTTTAAGGCCTAAAACTTCAACAAATACAAACGTTATTGTTATAATGTAGTATTGTGACTGATCTAGCTTTTTTGGCCCTCGCCAACAGTGGTTAGCATTTTACATGTCATGCTTTTGGGAGTACCATCATTACATCACAACATTCAAGTTATATGGAAGAATTGTGAATTTAGAACTTGCAAATTAGAGCTTATATCTCAAAACTGAGACGTTTTATATAATTTTGAGTTTAAATTTTGCAAATTGAAACTTATGTCTCAAAACTGAGACGTTTTATATAATTTTGAGTTTAAATTTTGCAAATTGGAGCTTATGTCTCAAAACTGAGACGTTTTATATAATTTTGAGTTTATATTTTGCAAATTGGAGCTTATATCTCAAAATTGAGACTTTTCTGAGAATTGTGAGGCTAGATCTCACAAATTGGAGTTTATATCTCACACTTCTTTGTTTATATCTCAAAATTGTGTTTTTTTTCTCTAGAACTGCGAGTTTAGATCTGGCAAATTGGAGTTTATATAGTATCTCAGAATTCAGAGTTTATGTCTTGCAAATTGGAGCTTATATCAAAACTGAGACGTTTTAAATAATTTTGAGTTTATATTTTGCAAATTGGAGCTTATATCTTAAAACAGACGTTTTATATAATTTTGAGTTTATATTTTGCAAATTGGAGCTTACATCTCAAAACAGACGTTTTATATAATTTTGAGTTTATATTTTGCAAATTGGAGCTTATGTCTCAAAACTGAGACGTTTTAAATAATTTTGAGTTTATATTTTGCAAATTGGAGCTTATATCTCAAAACTGAGACGTTTTAAATAATTTTGAGTTTATATTTTGCAAATTGGAGCTTATATCTCAAAACAGACGTTTTATATAATTTTGAGTTTATATTTTGCAAATTGGAGCTTATGTCTCAAAATTGAGACGTTTTGTATAATTTTGAGTTTATATTTTGCAAATTGGAGCTTATGTCTCAAAATTGAGACGTTTTGTATAATTTTGAGTTTATATTTTGCAAATTGGAGCTTATATCTTAAAACAGACGTTTTATATAATTTTGAGTTTATATTTTGCAAATTGGAGCTTATATCTTAAAACAGACGTTTTATATAATTTTGAGTTTATATTTTGCAAATTGGAGCTTATGTCTCAAAATTGAGACGTTTTGTATAATTTTGAGTTTATATTTTGCAAATTGGAGCTTATATCTTAAAACAGACGTTTTATATAATTTTAAGTTTATATTTTGCAAATTGGAGCTTATATCTTAAAACAGACGTTTTATATAATTTTGAGTTTATATTTTGCAAATTGGAGCTTATGTCTCAAAATTGAGACGTTTTGTATAATTTTGAGTTTATATTTTGCAAATTGGAGCTTATATCTCAAAACTGAAACGTTTTAAATAATTTTGAGTTTAAATTTTGCAAATTGGAGCTTATATCTCACACTTCTTTGTTTATATCTCAAAATTGTGTTTTTTTTCTCTAGAACTATGAGTTTATGTCTTGCAAATTGGAGCTTATATGTCAAAACTGTGATTTCTTTTAATAGAATTTTAATTTAAGATCTCACAAATAGTATTTTATATCTCAATTCTGGGTTTCTTTCTCAAAATTGTGACTTTTTATATAATTTTAAGTTTAGATCTTGCAAATTGAAATTTATATCTCAAAACTGAGATTTATTCTTCTTAGAATTGCGAGTCTAGATTTCACAAATTGGAGTTTATATCTCACACTTCTTTATTTATATCTCAAAATTGTGATTTTTTCTTCTAGAATTGCGCATTTAGAACTTGCAAATTGGAGTTTATATCTCAATATTCTGAGTTTATCTCAACTGTGACTTTTTCTGAGAATTGCAAGTCTAGATCTTGCAAATTGGATTTTATATCTCCATTCTGAGTTTATTTCTCAAAATTGTGACTTTTTTTAGAATATTGAGTTTAGATCTTGCTAATTTGAAGTTTATATCTCAAAACTGTGATTTATTTTTCTTAGAATTGTGAGTTTAGATCTTGCAAATTGTATTTTATATATCAATCCTGAGCTTATATCTCAAAACTGTGACTTTTTATAGAATTTTGAGTTTAGATCTGGCAAACTGGATTTTATATCTCAATTATGAGTTTATATCTCAGAATTGTGACTTTTTTTTAGAATATTGAGTTTAGATCTCGGAAATTGGAATTTATATCTCAAACCTGTTTCTTTTCCTATATTTTCCTATTTCTTTTTCTTTGGATTGAGTAAAGATCTTGCAAACTGGAGTTTACATCTCAAAATTGTGATTTTTTTCTCATAGAATATTAAGTTTAGAGCTTGCAAACTTGGAGTTTATATCTCAAAACTGTGACTTTTTTTTAGAATATTGAGTTTAGATCTCAGAAATTGGAATTTATATCTCAAACCTGTTTCTTTTCCTATATTTTCCTATTTCTTTTTTCTTTGGATTGAGTAAAGATCTTGCAAACTTGGAGTTTATATCTCAGAACTGTGACTTTTTTTTAGAATATTGAGTTTAGATCTCGGAAATTGGAATTTATATCTCAAACCTGTTTCTTTTCCTATATTTTCCTATTTCTTTTTCTTTGGATTGAGTAAAGATCTTGCAAACTGGAGTTTACATCTCAAAATTGTGATTTTTTCTCATAGAATATTAAGTTTAGAGCTTGCAAACTTGGAGTTTATATCTCAAAACTGTGACTTTTTTTTAGAATATTGAGTTTAGATCTCAGAAATTGGAATTTATATCTCAAACCTGTTTCTTTTCCTATATTTTCCTATTTCTTTTTTCTTTGGATTGAGTAAAGATCTTGCAAACTTGGAGTTTATATCTCAAAACTGTGACTTTTTTTTAGAATATTGAGTTTAGATCTCAGAAATTGGAATTTATATCTCAAACCTGTTTCTTTTCCTATATTTTCCTATTTCTTTTTTCTTTGGATTGAGTAAAGATCTTGCAAACTTGGAGTTTATATCTCAAAACTGTGACTTTTTTTCTCTTAGAATTGCAAGTTTAGATGCAATTCAGAGATTGCGAGGCTAAATGTCAAATTTCCCTTTTTATTTTTGAATCCTGTGACTGAAATGGACTTTTACAAAAAAAACATGCAAGAACAAATCACCATGCCTTCATTCTCCAGATTAATCAAGTTCAAGTGATGTCACATTAGCGATATTTCAGCAAAACTGTGTCTGCAAAGAAAGGTTAACTGTCTACTGTCAATAGCGTAATGATGTATGAGGTGCTTTCAATGTAAGCTGTTGGTCAGTGTGCTGAATTCCCATGCAATCTAACAAAATGCAATCTTTCACTCTCATGCAAATCTACAAAGCAATAGTACTTGAGTGTAGTAACAGCATGCAAATAGGGGCATCATCTGACTACATCTCAACACCGCTGACCAAATCTGCACAACAAATCTGACCCGCTGGCCATCGTTCCCCTCTGAAAGTCTTTCAGGTATTTGCCGAAGCTCAGTTTTGGATCTGTAAGCAGTTTCGACTACAATAAAAGATGTCCGTGAAAGTGCAATTGGTGCAGCTCAAGCTGGATTAAAAGTTGGGCTGCAGGACGGTAATAATACTGAAAGCGATATGAAGCAATGCTGCAGCTGACCTACTTGTAAAGCTCTCAACTTTTCCCCCTCTCATTCCACAACTCTAAAAATAACACACTGTCCAATCTCAGAAATATTTCAGGCATTCCTTTGACCCCTGGCCATCATATAACACCACAGACAGCAGAGTTGATTGCGAGTCAGAACTGAATTGAGAATCGTGAATTTGGAAAACAGCAGCAAACTGGATGCATAATGTGAATTTAAGGGGGAAAGTCTATGTGGACATGTAAGAACATACATCTAAGCAAAATATGAATAATTAGTCTTTCTAAAAATCCTCTTCCTGTCATTCTAATTAATTTTACATTTCTACATGCATGAACTGAAAGGAAGCTAAGTCATAATTTTATTCAGTCTTCAGCCATCATCCATACACAACCATGTTAATTTTAAATTATTTTCAAGTTTAGTCTTATGGTGGTTCATATTCAGCACATTACACTGCAAAAATGCTTTTCTAGGTTAGATTTTTTTTGTCTTGTTTCCAGCCGAAATATCTAAAAATTCTTAAATCAAGAATTATTTTCTAGACAAGTACGTTAATGTTTTGTTTTCAGAAAAAAAGAAGTTCAAATTAAGTGAGGTTTTGCTTGAAACAATCAAAATAATCTGCCAATGAGGTAAGCAAAATAATCTAGTCTTCTGCTTGAAATAAGATTATTTTGCTTACCCCAAATTTTTTTAGATATTTTGTCTAGAAACAAGACAAACAATCTTAACAAACAAAAAAGCATTTTTTGCAGTGTATGGGTGGTAAAATAAAACTAAATAAAATTAAATAAAATAAAATAAAATAAAATAAAATAAAAGAATCCTGAAAAAAAAGGATTAGATTAGATTCTTTCAAAATAAAATAAAATAAAATAAAATAATTCCAAACTTTAATTTCAAATTATTACAAATTTTGTTGTTTAGAAGAGACATATATAGACTTTTTGCTGCAAAAAAATGCTTTTCTTACTTAGACTTTTTGTCTTGTTTCCAGCCAAAATTTCTTAAATCAAGGAGGATTTTCTAGACAAGTAAAAATTATTTTCTTGTTTTCAGAAAAAAATAAGTTAAAATGAAGTGTGTTTTTGCTTGAAACAAGCAAAATAATCTAGCTTTCTACTTGAAATAAGATTATTTAACTTGCTCCATTTGCAGATTATTTTATTTGTTTCAAGCAAAAACTCACTTATTTTGGATTATTATTTCTAAAAACAAGACAATCTTTTCTTGTCTAGAAAATCCTTCTTGATTTAAGAATTTTTAGATGTTTTAGCTGGAAACAAGACAAAAAATCTAACCTAGAAAAGCATTTTTTTTTGCTATATATATATATATATATATTTGAAATTAAAGTTTGGAATTATTTTATTTTATTTTATAATAATCTAATTCTAGCGTTTTTTGCTATATATATATATATATATTTGAAATTAAAGTTTGGAATTATTTTATTTTATTTTGAAAGAATCTAATTCTAGCGTTTTTTGCTATATATATATAATATATATATATATATATATATAACATATATATATATATATGCACAGATAAATTACAACTCAGCTGAACTGAATCTATAATAAGATCAATTCTTCACAATCCAGCGTGAATTTCTTGTTTCTATTGTTGCAGGTTTAGTAGTTTTCCTCTCAACTCCATCCAAGCTGTTTACAAACTGCAGAACAAAGGACACGTATAAAAGCAGACCTATTTTCTTTGTAAATGTTTTCTGTAAATAGTTTGTTAAGACGGTCAATGAGCCAGGAAGCGTTGATTCTGCATCAGTTCTGGGTTTGTGATCCACTAATAACAGCTTTATTTGGCTTCTTTGGTGTGTTGCTGTGTCCATTTTCTTTCACAGTATGCGCATGGCTTTTTGCAGCGAGATGGAATTAGATCCTAACACATCCAGCCCTCTAATTGTACATCTTGGTGGGGTTCAATTAGCCCCAATCAAAGTGGATGCCGACGCAGTTACACAACACCATGGCTAGCCGCTTCTCACAAAAGACGACCAAAATCCACAGCGTACTGTGCTTTCTACAGACCTCATTAAAAGATGAAGCCGACAGCATCCTCCCAAGCAATTTGGTATTATGCAAGTGAAATTAAGAGCGGAAAACAAGGCACTGGAAGAAGCTGTAAGCTGGAGTCCTCAGTGTATTTTTTTTATATATTACACAGCTCTAATCACGTGTTAAACCTTACAGCAATGCGCCTGTTTAGAAGAGATGCCACACTACAGAAATCTGTGAAAAATGTTGGTTTTCTATTCATCAAAGAATCCTGAAAACAAGGATCACTGTTTGCACAAAAGGTTTTAGCAGTTTTCAGCGGTGATCGTAAGAAATGTTTTCTGAAGATCCATGTGACACTGAATAAATCTTAAGCTGTCCAACAGAATATTACTCCAGTCTTTAGTGTCACATGATCCTTCAGAAATCATTCTAATATGCTGATTTGCTGCTCAATTAATATTTAAGATTAAATATTGATCATGGTTCTTTTATTTAGCATTATAAATGTCTTTTTTGTCACTTTTGATCAATTTAATGCATCCTTTTTTCACCACTTTGTAATGATGCTGAAAATTCAGCTTCGCCATCACAGATATAAATCACATTTTAAAATGTATTTAAATACAAAACATTTTTGCTAAATAAAATAATAAAAAATAATATTATTTTGCGTTAAATTACTTTTTTTTTACTGCATTGTGGTAATGAACATAAGAGTCTTCTGTCGAAATCTTAAAAAAAATATATAATAATAATAATAATAATAATAATAATTCCAAACTTTCTGGGAGGTTGTGTAAAAAGAATTACATTTAATTGAATTACATTAATATTTAATTTAAATTATTTTCAAGTTGAGTCTTATGGTGGTTCATATTCAGCACAGTATGGCTGGTAAAATAAAATAAAATAAAATAAAATCATCAAATAATCCTGAAAAAAGGATTAGAATAGATTCTGTCAAAAACTAACAAAATAAAATAAAATAAAATAAAATAAAATAAAATAAATTCACAAAGAATGCTGAAAAAAGGATTAGATTAGATTCTGTCAAAATCTAATAAAATAAAATAAAATAAAATAAAATAAAATAATTCCAAAATAACTCCTTTCAGGGAGGTTGTATAAAAATAATTAAATTAAATTAAATTAAATTAAATTAAATTAAATTAAATTAAATTAATATTTAATTTCAAATTATTACAAATTTTAGTCTTATGGTGGTTCATATTCAGCACGTTCTGGGTGGTAAAATAAAATAAAATAATTTTAAATGATTATTACTTTTAATCTTATGGTGGTCCATCCTCCTTATTTTATATTTCATTTTTTTGAAATGACACCAAAATCAATATCATACATAATCAATAGATTCAAATGCTCAGGTAATTATTTTTTAATGTAAAAATATATATAAATATTACAAATAAATAAATAAGAATAATGTCTGTGATTATTGTTTTGACAGAAAATACAAAACTTTTTTTTTTTTTTTTTAATAATATAATGAAATATAATAATATACTATTGCATAATATTACTGTTTTACTGTCAAATTCTGCACCCTGGTTGTAAAGTTAAATATTAAGGACCAGAGGATCAAATCCTAAGCTTAAGGAGAAAAACAGCTAGCAATGCATTGAGCAAACCTCATATCTGTATAGACGCAGTGCTTTGTTTGTCCCACTTTAAAGCGAACAAGTGCTTCTGTAGGTAGCAGGTACAGGCCTCCGCCTTGAGATTGCAGATGCACACGCAGCTGGCAGACCTTTGGGAGGAGTTTTATTTTTTTGTCCTCTTCTCAGCCGTCGCTCAAGATGATGGGCAGCTGCGGCTGGAGATGCACAGAGGCTGCTGTCATCCGCCATCATCATCACCCTCTTTAACGATGGAGGTGTGTGCGTCTGACACTCACCGGAGAGAGCGTGCGGCCGGGATTCAGTAAAATGCTATACAGAAACTTTGGGGCAGTAATGAGGAGATTTGACATAACTGTAATATTAACCAATGTGCAGCGCTGTTTCTGGATTGGGACAACGGTAAAGCAGCGTGAGAGGTGCAGGCCAGCAGCCTGCGGGGTTTTACTGTAACAACAAGAGCACAATCAGTATCCTGACACCAACTCAAGGCACCATGCAGCCATATGACAGGGACATGTCTGTCACACCTAATGGAGCAAATACCAGAAATATCCAGCCCACTTTATTCAGCAGGGTAGAATTGCACCAGCCAGCCCTAAACGGGCTTGTAAAGCTCACACTAATAACTCTTAGTTTGTAGGAAATTGCACTTTAAGTCTAAAAAAAATGAAAAGTCACCCCCAGAACATCCAAGATTCAGATGAGCTGAACAGATTTGGAGAAATTTATGGGTAGCGAAATTCAATTTGAAATTTAATATGCAAAATGGCAATGTCTTTCTGTATTTAAATTTACTTTTTTCTATACATGTGTGCAACATTTAGTGCAAAATGAAAAAAAATAAATAAATAAATAAATAAATTGATTATATAATTTACATTTGCCATTTCCAACACTAGTTTGAATATGTAAATCAAAATATTATATATATTTTTTATATAATAAAAAAAAAAATTTGAATCCCTCTGGGGTCGAAGACTGCGCCGGCGCGTTTTGGTGCGTTTTTTTTTTAAAAAGCCCTCTATATAAACTTAAATTACTCCGTCAGTTTTGATCGTACAGATAAGATCAATACATCAATCGAATCTGTAAAGGGATCTACTTTTATTTGCACAGACACATAATAACAATGAAACGGTGAGTTTTTGACAAATAAAGAAAATATACAGGGAGTGCTGTGTGCCGCGTTGGTCTCTGTGCTCTTCATTTTGAAACGCGTCACTTAAATGATCAAATACTCGGCAAAAACAGCACATGGAGACATTATACACATACCTGGAGAAAGCTTGATATTTCTACTCTTAAACGAAGTAAGTCTTATTGAAAACAAATATTCTGTGATAAAGTAATCCTTATGAAAACAACGCGATGTCAACTCGAAGTTTGTGCTGATTACAATGTAATCTGACTTTAGCCACGAATATGTTTTTAAGATACTGAAAAATGCACAAATGTCAGGGCATGTGAAAACTTCTTCAGGGCCCAAAAACACCCTCAGACCCCAGAGGGTTAATTGTCACCTGGCTATGTTTACTTCACCATTTTATAAATAAATCCTAATTTAATCATGACAAACTATACATCGTTGGAAAGGTCTAAGACTCCTAAATAGATATTTGACTTTTTTTTTTTTTTGTTAAAAATTATGTAGGAAATTAATAGATTAATTTATGACAAGAGTGCGCCTCAGAAATTTACTTCATAACAGCAGTTCTGTCCTTTGTCACAAAAATACTTTCTTTGTTGCCTTTTTCCCTATCAAGATTTAGAAAACATAAGAAATTACATATCACTTGAAAAATTTCAAAATTCATCTTTTGAAAACCATTTTAAAATCAGACATTGCACTATGACAGAAAATGTGCATCAAAATCATATCACAAAATGTTTTTGTTCATGAATTAAAAAAAAAAAATGCATTTAAATACTGCATTTTCACATCTATTTTCAAAAATGGGAGTGACGGTTAAAAGGGTTAATGCTATATAAGTTGCAAAACTAACCCTCGCCACTTGAAAAAATAATGGGCTTTACATTTTACATATTTTTAGGAGTAAAATCATATTCCAAAATTTGTTTCTGCATCTGACCTTTGACCTTTCTTTTAGGGTTCCGTCATTTATAACTGACATTGTGCCATAAAATTATTTTTGGCAAATTGTCTGAAACTTTTTTGTCTGCTTTTTCACTGTCTGAAAATAAGTTGTTTCAAAAAAACATTAAAAATCTTAATTTATAGTGCTGCTATAATTGATTTAGAAAATGTCTAAAACAAACAAACAAACAAATTTGGATGCCATTTCACTGCCTGAAAACCATGTCTTAGTATTTCAAAAGCATCTTTGTATTTCATCTTAGAATTTCAATCAGTTATCATGGCACAAGTGAAAGTCAACAAGACTCTTCTTTTTTCAGTGTATCCCACACATAAGTAGATGTTGACTTGTGCAGTCATCATTGGAGCGTCACTGCCTTTCAATATAATGAATGTCGATAGACATTGCCATCTTTTCTTGACCTTTGGTTGCTGTATGAATCACATCTTTCAAACTGACCAACAATAATGTACCCAAATGCCTGACACAAAATGGGTTAAAATGAAAAGGTATTACCCAAATTGATTAGATGTTTAAATTTCCAAGCAAAAACTGTAGCAAAAATGATAATTTAAATGGTGTTTTTCCTAAATGCATTTAGACTTACGGATAGGACACGTGGGATTGCATTTTCATCACAATAGCGTGTGATAATTAGAGCAAAATTCAATGAGAATTCCAGAATGCATTCTGAGCCAAAGGTGCAGCAAAAGGGTTGCAAAATGCTGATTTAAATGTCTTTTATTTTTCCTAAATGCGTTGATACGTACATAAATGTTATTTCAATTTCAATGTTAAAAAAAGCTTTTTATATCAGATAAATGCTGATCGTTGGATCCTTCTATTTATCGAAGAATCTGAAAAAAATGTACTCAACCGTTTTAAATATTAATCATAAAAATAATCTTTCTTAAACAGCACATCGGCATTTGAACGGTTTCTCAAGGATCATGTGATCATGTGTAAAATTGAGTTTTAAACATAGGATTAAATTACATTTTAAAAAATATTCAAATAGAAAGCAGTTATTTTAAATAGTAAAAATATTTCATAATATTACCGCTTTTGTTGTATCTCGGATCAAATAAATGCAGGCTTGGTGACCAGAAGAGACTTCTTTAAAAAAAAAAAAACATTAAAAATCTTACAGAGCAAAAACTTTTGACTAGTAGTGTACATCATCTAAAATGAACAATTTACAATCAAAACTGAAAATAGAAAGTAATTTAAAAATGAATACATATGGTGTGTATGGTGTGTAAATTATACTAAAATAACATTTTAGCAGTGGGTTTTGCACATAATCACCATTTCCATTAAAGTTAATTTAAACTTGGCCAAATGCAACACTGCAAACTTAACTACAAAGAGCCTATATGGGCATTGTGGGAAGTATATGAAGCGACGGTGCTCTCGGGATTATAAAGATAAAGCGCTGTATAAAAAAAAAAAAAAAAAAAAAAAAGAACAATTTCTATACTTTGTCTTTATGCACCTATAATCCCGTTTTACACAGTTCCTCCGTAAAACAATCAATTCAACTGTATCTATTCACCGCGGCCGATAAGCAGCCATCAATCACGATGAACGTCCTTTGATGCTGGCATAAATGAAATATCACACTAATTGAATCACGCGGTGATGACATGCCAGTTTGTTTTCCGTTACACGTCTGGAGGAAAAGACTTCACGACAATGTCACATTTACACTTCACAGCACATTTCTTGGTGTTTGTATGATCTTTCGCCGTCTTTAAACGAAACAATTAAGTAATTGTGCGTAAGGTCAAGCTACACCCACGCTGGAGAAAAATTGAATTTCAAGGGTGTTTTCTTTCATTTCCATTCCCATCCTCGGCCTTTAAGACACTAGAGTATCTGTTCTTCTCCCGTGGAAAAAAAGAACCCGTTATCAAAGCATTAAGATATGATTAGACTGACATTTTCTTAAGAAAACCAAAAGAGTGAGAGAGGGCGAGCGAGATGGAGTAGAAGAGCACGAGCGCGAGACAGACGGCGTCGTGAAAGGAAAGGAGAACTCCATACTGCAGATCTTATCGCTCGCTAGCATACATAGTGATCTTTGAAGCAGCTTATTACAGAGTACACTAAGAAGACAAGTGGGTCGGTGTACAGATCAGAGGAGAGTGCGAGAACGCACCTGCTAGATTTCACTATCGTAGGACGGTGTCAGTCAGCGTTGAGGCCTGCCAGCCGAGCGGCTCCCCTCGCCGCTTTAATATCAGACCGTTCTTGTCTTTCAACATCCGGGGGGACTAGTTTAAATTCGTGGAAGGAGATTTTGTGATTACGATCGTGCAAAGCAGAGAGGGAATCTGTGACGCTGATGGTATATAAGTGAACGTGAAGCGCATTCTTTCCAGACAGTTCGAGGAGAGCAGGTGCCACAGGCGTATGAGGCTTATTGCACATCGAAGAAAGAAAAGTTTGTTCATCAGAGTTAAAGATTGAAGACTCGTTGATGGACTTGAATCGTGCGTGTAAACCCAATCCACATTAAATGGCATTTTGGGATTGAGCAATATGTGGATTGATTCTGCACTAAACTAGCCTACTAGCTTACATTTTAGATACTAGTCCATCATATGTGATGCTAGTGCACCCGACCCGGCTTCTCAACTGCTTAACCAGTAGACTTGCTCTTTTTTTTTTTTTTTTGCAGGTAAACAGCATGACTATCATTTTCCACTAGAGTTGTTAGTGTTAACGAAACTAAGTTGTACCTATGTCTTGACCAGTGGTGTATACAGTACCTGAAAGCTATACTTAAGTAAAAGTACAAATATCTTACCAGAAAATTACTTTGGTAGAAGTTCCCTGTTGGGTAGGTTTTGAGGCATGGATGCTGGTTTAACCAGCATAAACCAGCACATGACCATCTTAAACCAACACATGATGAGTTTAAACCAGCACATGACCATCTTAAAACAGCACTTGACCAGCTGAAACCAGCACATGACCAGCTTAAACCAGCACATGACCATCTTAAACCAGCACATGACCAGCATAAACCAGCACTTGACCAGCTGAAACCAGCACATGACCAGCTTAAACCAGCACATGACGAGTTTAAACCAGCACATGACCAGCTGAAACCAGCACATGACCATTTTAAACCAGCACATGACCAGCATAAACCAGCACATGACCATTTTAAACCAGCACATGACCATTTTAAACCAGCACTTGACCAGCTGAAACCAGTACATGACCAGCTTAAACCAGCACATTACCATCTTAAACCAGCATGACCAGCTTAAACCAGCACATGACAAGTTTAAACCAGCACATGAGCAGCTGAAACCAGCACATGACCAACTTAAACCAGCACATGACCAGCTGAAACCAGCGCATGACCAGCTGAAACCAGCACATGACCATCTTAAACCAGCACATGACCATCTTAAACCAGCACATGACGAGTTTAAACCAGCACATGAGCAGCTGAAACCAGCACATGACCAGCTGAAACCAGCACATGGCCATCTTAAACCAGCACATGGCCATCTTAAACCAGCACATGACCAGCTTAAACCAGCACTTGACCATCTTAAACCAGCACATGACCATCTTAAACCAGCACATGACCAACTGAAACCAGCACATGACCAGCTTAAACCAGCACATGGCCATCTTAAACCAGCACATGACCAGCTTAAACCAGCACATGGCCATCTTAAACCAGCACATGGCCATCTTAAACCAGCACATGACCATCTTAAACCAGCACTTGACCATTTTAAACCAGCACATGACCATCTTAAACCAGCACATGACCAGCTTAAACCAGCACATGGCCATCTTAAACCAGCACATGGCCATCTTAAACCAGCACATGACCATCTTAAACCAGCACTTGACCATTTTAAACCAGCACATGATCATCTTAAACCAGCACATGACCATCTTAAACCAGCACATGACCAGCTTAAACCAACACATGACCAGCATAAACCAGCACATGACCAGCTTAAACCAGCACATGACCATCTTAAACCAGCACATGACCAGCTTAAACCAGCACTTGACCATTTTAAACCAGCACATGACCATCTTAAACCAGCACATGACCAGCTTAAACCAACACATGACCAGCATAAACCAACACATGACCAGCTTAAACCAGCACATGACCAGGTTAAACCAGCACATGACCATCTTAAACCAGCACATGACCATCTTAAACCAGCACATGACGAGTTTAAACCAGCACATGAGCAGCTGAAACCAGCACATGACCAGCTGAAACCAGCACATGGCCATCTTAAACCAGCACATGGCCATCTTAAACCAGCACATGACCAGCTTAAACCAGCACTTGACCATCTTAAACCAGCACATGACCATCTTAAACCAGCACATGACCAACTGAAACCAGCACATGACCAGCTTAAACCAGCACATGGCCATCTTAAACCAGCACATGACCAGCTTAAACCAGCACATGGCCATCTTAAACCAGCACATGGCCATCTTAAACCAGCACATGACCATCTTAAACCAGCACTTGACCATTTTAAACCAGCACATGACCATCTTAAACCAGCACATGACCAGCTTAAACCAGCACATGGCCATCTTAAACCAGCACATGGCCATCTTAAACCAGCACATGACCATCTTAAACCAGCACATGGCCATCTTAAACCAGCACATGACCAGCTTAAACCAGCACATGACCATCTTAAACCAGCACATGGCCATCTTAAACCAGCACATGACCATCTTAAACCAGCACATGGCCATCTTAAACCAGCACATGACCATCTTAAACCAGCACATGGCCATCTTAAACCAGCACATGGCCATCTTAAACCAGCACATGACCATCTTAAACCAGCACATGGCCATCTTAAACCAGCACATGACCAGCTTAAACCAGCACTTGACCATTTTAAACCAGCACATGACCATCTTAACCAGCACATGACCAGCTTAAACCAGCACATGGCCATCTTAAACCAGCACATGGCCATCTTAAACCAGCACATGACCATCTTAAACCAGCACATGGCCATCTTAAACCAGCACATGACCAGCTTAAACCAGCACATGACCATCTTAAACCAGCACATGGCCATCTTAAACCAGCACATGACCAGCTTAAACCAGCACATGGCCATCTTAAACCAGCACATGGCCATCTTAAACCAGCACATGGCCATCTTAAACCAGCACATGACCATCTTAAACCAGCACTTGACCATTTTAAACCAGCACATGACCATCTTAAACCAGCACATGGCCATCTTAAACCAGCACATGGCCATCTTAAACCAGCACATGGCCATCTTAAACCAGCACATGGCCATCTTAAACCAGCACATGACCAGCTTAAACCAGCACTTGACCATCTTAAACCAGCACATGACCATCTTAAACCAGCACATGACCAACTGAAACCAGCACATGACCAGCTTAAACCAGCACATGGCCATCTTAAACCAGCACATGACCAGCTTAAACCAGCACATGGCCATCTTAAACCAGCACATGGCCATCTTAAACCAGCACATGACCATCTTAAACCAGCACTTGACCATTTTAAACCAGCACATGACCATCTTAAACCAGCACATGACCAGCTTAAACCAGCACATGGCCATCTTAAACCAGCACATGGCCATCTTAAACTAGCACATGACCATCTTAAACCAGCACTTGACCATTTTAAACCAGCACATGATCATCTTAAACCAGCACATGACCATCTTAAACCAGCACATGACCAGCTTAAACCAACACATGACCAGCATAAACCAGCACATGACCAGGTTAAACCAGCACATGACCATCTTAAACCAGCACATGACCAGCTTAAACCAGCACTTGACCATTTTAAACCAGCACATGATCATCTTAAACCAGCACATGACCATCTTAAACCAGCACATGACCAGCTTAAACCAACACATGACCAGCTTAAACCAGCACATAACCAGCATAAACCAGCATTTGACCAGCTTAAACCATGAAGCTGAATGTTTAGCATCATTACTCCAGTCGCATGATCCTTCAGTAATCATTCTAATATTCAGATTTGCTGCTCAAAAATATGTATTATTATTATTATTATTATTATTATTATTATTATATTATCACAGAAGTAAATTACATTTTAAAATATATTCAAATAGAAAGCAGTTATTTTAAACAGTACTAATATTTCACAATATTACTGCTTGTATCAAAAACTTTTGACTTTTGAACTACCATAAACCAAACTAAACCACAATGGGAATCCATTTCCAACACATTAGCCACCAGCTTACCCCTTTGTCATTCTCTCTCCTCACCATCTCTTTCTTCCTTTCCTTCCCAAACACTTTTTGGAATAACAGATGCAGATCCCGGGCACTGATGTGGGACAGTGAAGTCACACCCTTCCTGGAGCGCGTTCTCGCCAACCGTGGCGTCATTCGGCACATCTCCTGCTGAGTTCAGACATCTGACCTCTGCTTAATTAAAACACCACACTATCTACGGCTCTGCACAAGAATCAGGGAGTTTGAGAATAATTCTGACTAATCGCTAATTAAGATTTGGCAGAACAACAAAAAGACACTTATGAAAGAGGAGTCTATTTTTAGAGATGGAGAAAAGGGACTCAGGTAATGTTTAACCAAAAAGTTTGTTGGAAGTTTGTTATGGCAGAGGCAGAATCTAAGGCCTAAAGTAATGTACATAAACTACTATTTAAAAGTTCTTTAAAATAAGTCTGTTATTCTCACCAATGCAATTATTTGATCAAAAATACAGTAAAACATTAATATTGTGAATATTTATTTGAATATATTTTAAAATGCAGTTTATTTATGTGATGCAAAGCTGAAAGCATCATTACTTAAGTCTTCAGTGTCACATAATCCTTCATAAATCATTCTAATTTGCTGATTTGCTGTTCAAGAAATTTTTCTTATTATGATCAATGTTCAAAACTGGTCGGCTGCTTCTTTAATATTTTAGTGGAAACAGTGATAAGATCTGTTTTTCAGGTTCTGTGATGAATAGAAAATTCAAAAGAACAGCTTTCACTTGAAATATTAATATTTTGTAACATTATAAATATCTTTACTGTTACTTTTGATCAGTTTAATGATTCCTTGCTGAATATTAATTTCCAAATAAAAAGTAAAATATATATATATATATATAAACGTACTTGCTTATGATAGGTATTGTGCACAATCAAGGCCGTCTTCACGTGTCATTGCATTCTGAAAAACATTAGAACACAATTAGAAATGCAAATGTCATGCAAATAAATCTCCTCAGGAGAAATGCACAAAAAATTCTTACTCAGCTTACAGTTGATTTAATTATTTTGTAATTAGCATATTGCTAAACTAAGGATTTGATGAAGCCAAATATATTTTTATAAACATCATTCAGGATCATTCAGGTAACAACACAGTATTAAGAATCAAGGGGGTGTAAACTTCTGAAGAAAACATTTTTATAAATTTCACTATAATTTTCTCTTGTGGACTATATGTAAATGTCTTTTATGTGTGTCTTTTATCTAGATAAAAAAGAACAAACATTCTTTACGATCCCTCTTATTTGGCTAAAATAAATAACATTTTGCACATCCTGCAAGGTGTATGTAAAGTTTTGTTAGGTGCATAGTAGTACCTTATCTATAACATTTAGGCATAAATAAGGTGCAAAGGTGTACTTTTGAGTGTACAATCTTTTTCTGAGAGTGTATGTCACTCAAAATGTTATTTTAAACAGATTAATATCTTTGTATAAGTAAAGGATAGTCAACGGTTTGCCGTGCATCAAATGATTTTAAATCCACTTTGCATCGTGCGTTATTAGCCTTCACATAGTGCATCCTTTAATGCATGGCAAACCGTAAGGAAAAAATATCCTGCTTATTCCATGGTGATTTGAACATTTATAGACAAGTTACAAGTAGTATTGCTCTTTGCAGCGCAGTATTTGACTGAATGGGTAAAAATGATGTTTTTTTTGTTTTTTTTTTTGTCAGTTTTCACACTTTGTAAAAACTGCATTTTCTTTTTCACGTTTGCCTTTTCATTTTAAAATTGCCAGCTTTGCCTCAAGTTTGCAGTGAAAATGAAATGTCAAATCACCAACTGCATTTTATTTTCAAATTTGTCAGGGAAATTGCATTGTCACAGTGAAAATGAAATAATTTAATTTAATTTTCAAGTTTGGCACATATATTGCGTATAGCTTTTTATAATGAAATTTTTAATCTGGTTTTCATTTTTATAATTAAACTGATTTATTTAAAACTGTCAGAAAATGCCTTCCATATTTACCACCTCGTTGCTGAGGAATATGATGTAGTGATCTAATCTAGTTCAGAAGAACAAAATGTATCTAAAATGTAAATCTTTTGTAGCATTATAAATGTCTTTATCGCCATGTTTGATCAATTTAAAGCATCCTGGCAAAATAAAGATATTAGTTTCTATAATTTATTTCCCATAAAATAAATAAATAAAATAAATTACACCGACTCCAAGCTTTGAATGGTTTAGTGTATGTTACAAAAAGCTTTCTATTTCAGATAAATGCTGATCTTTGGATATTTCTATTCATCAAAGAATCCTAAAAAAATGTACTCAACTGAATATAATAATAATAATAATAATAATAATATTATATATATATATATATATATAGATAATATAATACAAATGTTTCTTGAATATAATACAAATGTTTCTTGAATGATAGAATGGTTTCTGAAGGATCATGTGACACTGAAGACTGGAGTAATGATGCTGAAAATTTTGCTTTGATCACAGGAATAAATTACATTTTAAAATATATTCAAATAGAAAGCAGATATTTTAAACAGTACAAATATTTTGCAAAATTACTGCTGGGATCAAATAAACGCAGGCTTGTGAGCAGAAGAGGCATCTTCAAAAAAAACGTTAAAAACCTTACTGTTCAAAAACGTTTATTTTTGAATTTGTCAGGGAAATTGCTTTGTCACAGTGAAAATTAAATAATTGCATTTAATTTTCAATTTTGGCACATATTTTGCGTATAGCTTTTTGTAATGATCTTTTATAATGGTTTTCATTTTTATAATTAACCCTTTAACTGTCACCGTCCCGTCACCGTCGCCTAAGTTTACTTCACCGTATTTCAAATAAATCCTAATCTAATCATGACAAACTATATATCGTTGGAAAGGTCTAAGACTCCTAAATTGATATTTTACCACTGTTTTGTGTTACAAATTATGTAGAAAAAGTAATAGATTAATTTATGACAAGAGTGCACTTCAAAAAATTTACATCATAACAGGGGTTCAGACCTTTTTCACAAAAAGACTTTCTTTGTTGCCTTTTTTTCTATCATGCTTTAGAAATCATAAGAAATTATATATCACTTGAAGACGTAAAATTTCAAAATTCATCCGTTGGAAACCATTTTAAAATCAGACATCATGGAAATTGTACATGAAAATCATATTACAAAATGTTTTTGTTCATGAATTATACAAAAATTACATTTGGATAGTGCATTTTTATGTCTATGTTCACAATAGGAGTGACAGTTAAAGGGTTAAATTGATTTATTTAAAATTGGCAGAAAATGCCTTTCATATTTACCACATGGTTGCTGAGGAATATAATGTAGCGATCTAGTATCTAGGCTATTTTATTAATAAGAATCGCGGGGAAGCGATCTCTCTCTCTCTCTCTCTCTCTCTCTCTCTGTGATTGCATGCATCAATTAAAGAAGTGCATTAATATAGAACGGTGATTAAACTGACTTAGAACTACCTGTGCATTAAACAATTTTACCTGCCAGCCAATCAGAATCCAGTATCCAGACATCCCATGGAATAAATGTAAATAACTGTACAAACAGTTACTAATCTGTATTTGTATATTCCCACAGGTCTGGTGCTGAAGCCGTTTTCTTACACCATCTTTGCTGGCTGCCTCAGCGCCATTGGCTGTCATTCAGTGCCGACGCTTGTTAAGAGGATATCATTATCATGTGCTTGTCGCAGTAAGCTGCAGATTTGGTTAAATATAGCGATGATGCTTTGTTTCCGTTGCTTTTATTTGGGTGGAATAAAGCTGATCCCTCCCATGACCGTCTCGCTCCCTTATTGTGTCGCCAAAGCACGGCCAATATCGAAGCCGGGCTGCAAAATGATTGAGAAGGGTCTTACATGTTTCAAAGCATGCTGGGAAACGGGGAGCAGGCGTCAACCCAGAGCATTAGAGCTTACTAGACATATCTGTGCATGCTTTACGACGCTTCATAGCCAATCCTACATACTGTAGCATTTTTAGTAAAGCTGAAAGCATATGAAGAGTTGCAAAAGCCTTTAAAAAATGCATTTTTATCAGGTTCCAATGTATAGGTTTCTATGTAAGTACTGTACTTCTAATTAAAGGGTGAGGGTGAGATTTATAGAGTTTGAAGGAAAAAGAATTTGATGGATGTATAATATGTGTCCAGAGCATTCACCCAGTATCATTATCTCATTTTTGACCTTTAGCTGGTTTATACTCTTCATATATTAATGTATTTTAAATTATTAAAGTAATAGTTCATCCAAAATGTGACTCTGGAGCACAAAACCAGTCATTAGTCACTGGGTGTATTATAAAAAAAAATATTTTCTTACTTAGATTTTAGAATTAAGATTTTTGATTTTTTTTTCAGCCAATAAAATATATATATATATAAAATTATATAAATCTTAAATTAAGAAGGATAGTCATCTTGTTTTCAGGAAAAATAAGTTAAATTTAGGAGAGTTCTTGCTTGAAACAAGGAGAATAATCTGCCAATGGGGTCAGCAAAATAATCTAGTCTTCTGCTTGAAATAAGATTATTTTGCTTACCCCACTGGCAGATTATTTTGCTTGTTTTAAGCAAAAACGCACTTAATTATGACTTATTCTTTTTCTGAAAACAAGACAATAATTTTTACTTTTAAGAACTTTTAGATATTTTGGCTGTAAACAAGATTTTATTTTTCTTCTTTTTTCAAAAAATTAATTATGTTATGCCAAAAGTCTTTGTTCATGTTCAAGATATTTTGTAAATGTCCTACCATAAATATATCAAAACGTAATTTTTGATTAGTAATATGCATTGCTAAGAACTTAATTTGGACGACTTTAAAGGTGATTTTCTCAGTATTTAAAATGTATTTTACACTTTTTGTTGCAAATTATGTAGGAAAAGTAATAGATACAATTATGATAAGAATGCGTTTAAAAAAATCTACTTCATAACAGAAGTTCTGACCTTAATCATAAAAAGACTTTCTTTGTTGCCTTTTTCTTAATGCTTTAGAAATCATAAGAAATTATATATGAGTTTAAAACTTAAATTCTCAAAATTCATCCTTTTGAAAACCATTTTAAAATCAGACATTGCATTTCCATGGAATATGTTCATCAAAAACATATTACGAAACATTTTCGTTCATGAATTATAAAAAATTAAGTTGCTGCATTTTCACATCTATGTTCAAAAATGGGAGTGAGAGTTAAAGGGTTAAGGTGTTTTAACTTTCAAATCTAGCCAATATATGAGACCACAGTAACACTTCCTTTAGTGAAAAAGTATATATCAAAACGTAATTTTTGATTAGTAATATGCATTGCTAAGAACTTTAAAGGTGATTTTCTCAATATTTTACATTTTTTGCACCCTTAGATTACAGATTTTCAAACAGTTGTTTATCGGCTAAACATTGTCCTATCCTAACAAACCATGCATCAAATAAAGGTTTATTTATTTGGCTTTCAGATGATTCAATTTTGTGAAATTGACACTTATGACTGGTTTTGTGGTCCAGGGTCACAAATGAGATATTTTGTCATTATTTACTCACCCGTATGTGACTTTTCCATCTTTTGTAGAACTGAAATGTAAAAAAAAA
This sequence comes from Cirrhinus molitorella, assembly GCA_033026305.1. Taxonomy (NCBI): domain Eukaryota; kingdom Metazoa; phylum Chordata; class Actinopteri; order Cypriniformes; family Cyprinidae; genus Cirrhinus; species Cirrhinus molitorella. The sequence goes on along the minus strand of CM065123.1, from coordinate 776,061 downwards.
AAAAAAAAGTAAAGTAATTAATTACCACAAATAATTGTCTATTTTTCATATATATATATATATATATATATTATATATATATATATATATATATAAATCTTAAATTAAGAAGGATTAGACAAGTAAAACATATAGTCTTGTTTTCAGGAAAAATAAGTTAAATTTAAGAGAGTTCTTGCTTGAAACAAGGAGAATAATCTTCCAATGGGGTCAGCAAAATAATCTAGTTTTCTGCTTGAAATAAGATTTTTTTGCTTACCCCATTGGCAGATTATTTTGCTTGTTTTAAGCAAAAACGCACTTAATTATGACTTATTGTTTTTCTGAAAAGAAGACAATAATTTTTACTTGTCTAGAAAATCCTTCTTGATTTAAGAACTTTTAGATATTTTGGCTGGAAACAAGATATATATATATATTTTTTTTCTTTTTTTAAAAAAATTATTATTTTATGCCAAAAATCTTGTTCATGTTCCATGAAAAAATCCTACCATAAATATATCAAAATGTAATTTTTATTTAGTAATATGCATTGCTAAGAACTTTAAAGGTGATTTTCTCAATATTTAAAATTTTTTGCACCCTTAGATTACAGATTTTCAAACAGTTGTTTATCGGCTAAACATTGTCCTATCCTAACAAACCATGCATCAAATAAAGGTTTATTTATTTGGCTTTCAGATGATTCAATTTTGTGAAATTGACACTTATGACTGGTTTTGTGGTCCAGGGTCACAAATGAGATATTTTGTCATTATTTACTCACCCGTATGTGCTTTTTTTATCTTTTGTAGAACTGAAATGTAAAAAAAAATGCAAAGTAATTAATTACCGCAAATAATTGTCTATTTTTCAGCGTGCATATTAAAAGATATAATCTAACCTCCTAGCAATTTTGTTGCTATCAAAACAATGGCACACAAAATGGCACGCTCGTAACACATTTATCAGCTTGAAGATGGAGCGATAAGGGAAAGATTAATTTGGTGTGCGTTCTTGCAATCATTATCATCTCCTCTGGCGCTGTACTTTTCCTCAGAGAGCTTGTAAGTATCTGCAGGATCTTCAGCGCAGCACCTTTACATATTTATTTAGCTGTCATGCGAATCTGCGCAGATCATCAGGGCTGATAGTCAGAGCGGATGAGGCGGTAATTGTTCTCTCTGATAACGCCTGTGAGTTCCTGCAGTGTAGGAAATAGAGATAGTAAACATTTCAGACCATTATGACATGTGTCATATAAGATATTATATACAGTGGAGTCCAAATGTAAGAGATCACATTATTTGTTTTGCCATTTAAAGGAACAGATTTGATGAAATATAGTATCACTAGTGCACCAATGGATCCTCTGCAGTGAATGGGTGCCGTCAGAAATGTAAACAGCCGATGAAAACATCACAATAACTCCAGGCCATCAGTTAACATCTGATGCATGCAGTGAAAAATTATTTCAGATGTTTTTTTGTTTGTAAACTGTGCTTGATCGGTGCATAATTCTCTCCTGATTCAGACTTTTTCCACTGGAGAAATCTTGCGTTTTAATTTAGCTTTAATGATGGATTTATTCCTTATGGATATAGATATTTTACACTTCTCAAACTGTTACTTGATTGCAATTATTGATTACTTGTGGATTTGGATTTGAAATATGTTTTGATCAGCTGTTTGGACTCTCATTCTGACGGCACCCATTCACTTCCATTTAAAACATTCACATGCTAAATTTCTCAAAATGTTTTCTGATGAAGAAAAAAAAGTGGGTTATTGTGGTGTTTTAATCAGCTGTTTGGACTCTCATTCTGACGGCACCCATTCACTACCATTTAAAACATTCACATGCAAAATTTCTCAAAATGTTTTCTGATGAAGAAATAAAGATGGTGTGGGTTACTTGTGGATTATTGTGATGTTTTAATCAGCTGTTTGGACTCTCATTCTGACGGCACCCATTCACTACCATTTAAAACATTCACATGCTAAATTTCTCTAAATGTTTTCTGATGAAGAAATCAAGTGGGTTGCTTGTGGGTTATTGTGGTGTTTTAATCAGCTGTTTGAAATCTCATTCTGACGGCACCCATTCACTACCATTTAAAACATTCACATGCTAAATTTCTCAAAATGTTTTCTGATGAAGAAATAAAGATGGTGTGGGTTACTTGTGGATTATTGTGATGTTTTAATCAGCTGTTTGGACTCTCATTCTGACGGCACCCATTCACTACCATTTAAAACATTCACATGCTAAATTTCTCTAAATGTTTTCTGATGAAGAAATCAAGTGGGTTGCTTGTGGGTTATTGTGGTGTTTTAATCAGCTGTTTGAAATCTCATTCTGACGGCACCCATTCACTACCATTTAAAACATTCACATGCTAAATTTCTCAAAATGTTTTCTGATGAAGAAATAAAGATGGTGTGGGTTACTTGTGGATTATTGTGATGTTTTAATCAGCTGTTTGGACTCTCATTCTGACGGCACCCATTCACTGCAGAGGTTCGATTGGTGAGCAAGTGATACAACACTGAATTTCTCCAAATCTTTTTCAATGAAAACAAACTCATCTACATCCAGGTAAGTCAATTTTCAGCAAATGTTCACTTTTGGGTGAACCTATCCTTTAAACCTGGAAATAAGCAGAAAAAATTTAGAATTTAATACAAAGAATCACTGTAAGGTAAAATAAAGAAGACGTTATCATGATTTCTAGGTCACTAATGAAATGTAAGCAAATTAGTGTCACTGACCATGTGAACAAAAGGTCAGATTTTGCTGCTTGAAGCACAACGTGACGGAATAACATGGATCATTGGGTTTTGCATAAGGAAAAGAGGACATAAAATTGACAAAACGTACTGCTTATGCAATATTTCAAAATATGTGCCACATTTTGTTATATAATGCAACGTGAATTTTAATTATGGTTTAAGTGTCTGAATACATTGTGAGGTCACTCATCTGCTACTACATATACTTTGCATGGATTCTTTGCATTAAATTATCATGCAAAAATAAAAGCATCCTCCTAATGTTTAATTCAGATTTGATTCAAATACATTTGAGCATGCTTACCTCCAAAAAAAAATCTATAAATATCTAAGTCTGTAAAAATTGTTTGGACTCTCATTCTGACGGCACCCATTCACTACCATTTAAAACATTCACATGCAAAATTTCTCAAAATGTTTTCTGATGAAGAAATAAAGATGGTGTGGGTTACTTGTGGATTATTGTGATGTTTTAATCAGCTGTTTGGACTCTCATTCTGACGGCACCCATTCACTACCATTTAAAACATTCACATGCTAAATTTCTCAAAATGTTTTCTGATGAAGAAATAAAGATGGTGTGGGTTACTTGTGGATTATTGTGATGTTTTAATCAGCTGTTTGGACTCTCATTCTGACGGCACCCATTCACTGCAAAGGTTCGATTGGTGAGCAAGTGATACAACACTGAATTTCTCCAAATCTTTTTCAATGAAAACAAACTCATCTACATCCAGGTAAGTCAATTTTCAGCAAATGTTCACTTTTGGGTGAACCTATCCTTTAAACCTGGAAATAAGCAGAAAAAAAAATAGAATTTAATACAAAGAATCACTGTAAGGTAAAATAAAGAAGACGTTATCATGATTTCTAGGTCACTAATGAAATGTAAGCAAATTAGTGTCACTGACCATGTGAACAAAAGGTCAGATTTTGCTGCTTGAAGCACAACATGACGGAATAACATGGATCATTGGGTTTTGCATAAGGAAAAGAGGACATAAAATCGACACAAAACGTACTGCTTATGCAATATTTCTAAATAAGTGCCACATTTTGTTATATAATGCAACGTGAATTTTAATTATGGTTTAAGTGTCTGAATACATTGTGAGGTCACTCATCTGATACTACGTATAATTTGCATGGATTCTTTGCATTAAATTATCATGCAAAAATAAAAGCATCCTCCTAATGTTTAATTCAGATTTGTTTCAAATACATTTGAGCATGCTTACCTCCAAAAAAAAATCTATAAATATCTAAGTCTGTAAAAATTGTTTGGACTCTCATTCTGACGGCACCCATTCACTACCATTTAAAACATTCACATGTTAAATTTCTCTAAATGTTTTCTGATGAAGAAATAAAGATGATGTGGGTTACTTGTGGATTATTGTGATGTTTTAATCAGCTGTTTGGACTCTCATTCTGACGGCACCCATTCACTACCATTTAAAACATTCACATGTTAAATTTCTCTAAATGTTTTCTGATGAAGAAATAAAGTGGGTTATTGTGGTGTTTTAATCAGCTGTTTGGACTCTCATTCTGACGGCACCCATTCACTACCATTTAAAACATTAACATGCTAAATTTCTCAAAATGTTTTCTGATGAAGAAATAAAGATGGTGTGGGTTACTTGTGGATTATTGTGATGTTTTAATCAGCTGTTTGGACTCTCATTCTGACGGCACCCATTCGCTACCATTTAAAACATTCACATGCTAAATCATGCTATCATGATTTCTAGGTCCCTAATGAAATGTAAGCAAATTAGTGTCACTGACCATGTGAACAAAAATAAAAGCATCCTCCTAATGTTTAATTCAGATTTGATTCAAATACATTTGAGCATGCTTACCTCCAAAAAATATATAAATATCTAACTCTACATGCAGATTTTTTGGTAAAATTGAATGCATGAGAACTCGTTTCCAGCGTAGAATAGCTCTTCCAGCTTTTATCCTTTTTTTTTTTTCCTGAACTCAGTGACATTTGGGGAAGAGCTGGTCCAGGTCATGTGTTTTACCTCGTGTGAAAGGAGAATATTAACATCACGAAGAACTTGAGACATGGAAAATGTCCTCTTTGATTCGTGGCCGATAAGAGCAAATATCAGCCTTTCTGTTCTAAACAGGATGTTATTGCGCTGCTCTCTGATTTCACAAGACCATTGACCCACAATCCTCTTCTACTTTTATAACACTGCCATTTAAAGTATTTCAGAAATGCATCTGTAAGCGAGGATGTCACAAGGGTCCTGCAAATATCTGTCTTTGCGGATAAAATGTACAGATCTCGGCTGAGGCAAAACTGCACAATTACTAGCACAGGGACACAGAAAGAACAAGAGAGAGAGAAAGAGAGCTCATTCGGCTGCTCAATGATGCCATCTAGCCGCTCAGCATCCAGACGAAAGATGGAGATGCTCATTTCACCAGAGAGACAATAATAGAAATAAATGTGTGCATTACAGTGATCAGTATTTGTGTCTTTTGTTCTCCAACTTCAATTATAAGAATAGCATTAAAATATCAATTAATGCCTTCAGTGCTAAGTAGATTTACTCATTCGGAATAAACATCAGATTGCTGCAGTAAATGATTTCTGGAACGCAATGCAGCTGGGGACGGCAGGAAGCGGTTTGCGTGCGATTAATGTTTGCAAATCTTTTAATTACACCGACGAGCAGCGGATTCAGACGGTTCACAGGACATACTGTAACTGCTAGGATCCAAACCCCTATGTTTTATGATTTACATTCACCCCACATTCTTCAAAAACATTTCCCAGACAAAATATTGGAGGAAATTGTTTTGCCACTAAACAAACGAGCAACAAATGTACTGCAAAATCTCTAAATACTGTCTTCCTGGGAGTAAACTTAATGAGAAATCAGTTATAAACTAGAAGTGGTTTGCACCAGTGAACATGTCATTTCAAGTGTTCATGATATTATAGTCTCTACATGCAATACATAGAAAATAGTAAGCAGATTCTGCGAGTGAATGCAATAAATTCAGTGCGTATTAGTGCTGAGCGATTAATCGTATCATAATCGCAAATTGCGATGTCAGTCTGTGCAATTATATGACAGGAAAATGTTGCAATAATATTAAATAAGTGTGTGGACTTGAGAAAACACACTTCCTGAGAACAGTTTGCCATTTTTTTTGCTGACAAAACAAAACAACAAAAGAAGAAGAAGAAGAAGAAGAAGAAAAAAGATTTATTGGCTTTATATCCAGTTTTTTTTTTTTTTTTTCCTCTCAAAAGAGTTTATAGAGAGTCTGTTACATCCTGCATAAATGTCCCTGCTTGTGACAAAATGTTTAAAATATCTTATTTTTGTGAAAATGTATTGTTTCATTTAATTTAGCTATACTTCTGGGAAGTTAACATTAATGTAATTAATTTAATTAATGTATTTTGAATTTTTTTAGTCAGTCATAAGGGTCAATGTTTCGAAATTGAGATTTATACATCATCTGAAAGTTGAATAAACAAGCTTTCCATTGATGTATGCTTTTGATTTGTTATGATAGGACAGTATTTGGCCGAGATACATCTATTTGAAAATCTGGAATCTGAGGGTGCAAAAAAATACAAATATTCATCTTTTTAAAAAAATTGTCTAAAGTTGTCCAAATTAAGTTCTTAGCAATGCGTATTACTAATCAAAAATTAAGTTTTGATATATTTACAGTAGGAAATGTACAAAATATCTTAATGGAACATGATCTTTATTTAATATCCTAATGATTTTTGGCATAAAAGAAAAAACAATAATTTTGACCCATACAATGTATTTTTGGCTATTGCCAAGACAATACATTTCAGCATCATTACTAACTTGTGTGTGCATTTTCCATAAAAACCCATCAAGCTAACTAACAATACCATTTATTATAATTGCAATCACATGTCTGAAGATTGACCTCAATAATCGCAATATGAACATGTTCTCATATTGTGCAGGACTACTGTGTATGCATTTAAAAACAGAAGGATTTTATTGAGTTTATTTTTATTTTGTAGCTGTAATATCTGTATTTATAAACATACTGAAGAAAAAAAGATTCAATATTCTGATGAAAAATCAATGCATGCCATACAACATTGCAATGCATATCCAAGTAGAAATTGCGATTCTGAAATAGGTCCTGAATTTGAACATGCACAATGTATTTGTACATATTTTTGGAGTATATTATAACCAATGTAGCATTAAGCCATTCATTGTCACCCATCCCCTCAGTGAAGTTTACTTTTTTAAGACTTATAGCTATAGCTAAGAATAGCTATTTTACCATGTTTCGTGTTACAAATTATGTAGGAAAAGTAACAGATTGATTTATAACGAGAGTGCACCTCAAAAATCTACTTCATTACAGGAGTTCTGGCTTTTGTCACAAAAAAAAAGACTTTCTTCATTGCCTTTTTCTCTATCATGCTTTAGAAATCATAAGAAATTATATGTCAGCTGAAAACTTAAAATCTCAAAACTCATCCTTTGAAAACCATTTTAAAATCAGACATTGCATTACCATGGAAAATGTACATCAAAATCATATTATGAAATGTTTTTGTTCATGAATTATGTCTCATGTTCAAAAATGTGAGTGATAGTTAAAGGGTTAAGCAAATTATGTGCCACATAAACTGTAAAGCAGTAGTTCTTAATTGGTGGAACGTAGTTTATAGGTGTGTTCTGGGAAAAAAAAAAAAAAAGGTAAAATGCAAATAATAATATGCAAATAATAATGTAACAATGTAATTTCCTTTTAAATGCAAAAAATAAAAATAAAAAATCTGTCTGATCAAGGTTACAAAAGAAAGCTTCCCATATCATCCTATAATATTTCAATCAAACTCTACTGTATTTTGCAGCAATTTCATCTGTCACTGTAGAAGCTGCATGAAGCTTGAAAACCATAAACAAATGCATGCAAATTAATAAAATGTGGTGAACCACTGAATGCTCAAATGGGAAATTTACACCGAAATTGTACTAATTGTGCATATTGTTTTCAGCCAATGCTTTTAATACTTAGATTTTTTTGTGTTGTTTCCAGCCAAAATATCTAAAAATTCTTAGGATTTTCTAGACAAGCAAAAATTATTAAATAATGACAAAATATCTCATTTGTGACCCTGGACCACAAAACCAGTCATAATTTCTCCAAAGAGAGATTTATACATCATCTGAAAGCCAAATAAATCAAAGTAAGCCTTCCATTGATGTATGGTTTCTTAGGATAGAACAATATTTGGCTAAGAAACAGCTATTTGATCTAAATCTAATCTGAGGGTGCAAAAAATAAAATAAAATATTGAGAAAATACCCTTTAAAGTTGTTCTTATCAATACATATTACTAATCAAAAATTAAGTTTTGATATATTTACGGTAGGAAATTTACAAAATATCTTAATGGTGATCTTTACTTAATATCCAAAAGATTTTTGGCATCAAAGAAAAATATATAATTTTTTACCCCATACACTGCGAAAAATGCTTTTCTTACTTACTTTTTTGTCTTGTTTCCAGCCAAAATATAGAAAAATTCTTAAATCAAGAAGAATTTTTTTGTTTTCAGAAAAAATAAGTCATAATTAAGTGCGTTTTTGCTTAAAACAATCAAAATAATCTGCCAATGGGGTCAGCAAAATAATCTTATTGCAAGTAGAAAACGATTATTTTGCTCACCCCATTGGCAGATTATTTTCTTCGTTTCAAGCGAAAACTCTTAAATTTAACAAGACGATAAGTTTTACTTGTCTAGAAAATCCTTCTTAATTTATAAATCCAAAGTAAGAAAAGTTTTTTGCTGTAAAAAGTGCAAACGCTTGATTTAATAGGGATTTTTGGCACTGTGAGTAAAATCTAGTCTTGAAGCAAAACCAGTGCTATAAATGTGACAGCGAAAATATATTTCATTATAAAGATCCCCATAGCTTGGTTCTCAATCACAAAACCGAATTCAGCACAATAACACACCCTGAGAGAAACACAGGTCTGCTGGAGTCCTTCTTGTGCATACAGTCAGCATCTGAAAGGCTTCAGCAGAGAGATACTGTTAAAGAGCATGTAATACTTTCTTGATTTAAATGCAGTTTTTAATTGGATAGAGCCCCATTATTTTTCAATACAGAAAGGGCAGTGAGGCACGCAAAGCTCTTGAATATTTTTGCAAATCGTGTTCGACAGCATAATGATTAAGCATGGCACTAAATTTGCCTCACAAAATGAAAAGCAAACTTCATGCAAGGCGTAATTTAATTGTTCCCCTTCACATTTTCCGCCTCCCATTGTTGGGAGCTTTACATTCTCTGAGTCTCTGCACTGGTGCTTGACATGCCACTTTGTGACACATTCAAACCCTGCCACATTCACAGCACAAACACGCTTCGATCTACACCGACGCACAGAAATACATGCTGCGATGCTGTGATTTACTCCACAAAAACATCCTATGAAAATGCAACTGCTGTTAGAAAGGTATTCAACAATGTATATTTTCCTCTGCAAATTAAAAAAGCTTTCTTTCCACTACAACACAGGAAAATGGGCTATATCTAATATCTAAAATAGCAACTGTATTGTTCAAAATCAGATATGAAATATTTTGTGTCATTTAGGGTGGTTATGATTGCGCCTCGCTCTCGATCTTCTGTAACGCAGATAAATATTGCCATCTGCTGGCATTCATGCATGCATTCACACCAGTTTGGAGTTAAACAATTAAAGTCAACACCAAATCAAAATGCACAAATGCATATTCCTGGTTTTATTATGAATGAATAATACCATAAATATTTCTTAGAATTCAGTCAGTTAGACATAAAATCAAGCTCTCTCCTAACTGCTTTTTGGGTTCTTTTCACAAAACAGGTTCTGAAAGTAAAATGGTTTAGAAACAACGTTTCATGTTAGATAAACAGAAAATAATGTTTAACTCTCCCTCAGATTGTAAAATCTATATTTTTGTTTACTATTCCATAAAAGTGCTATTTTATTTCAGTAAAGTTCAGGTTTGCCAGGATTACTGTATTATTGAGATTTACTGCACTACTTTTAATTACTACTACTAATACTACAAAATTTATTAGAGTGATTAATTGAAAAATCATTATTTTTATTACTATATCTTACTCTTTCCAGCAATATAAATATGTGAAATTAGTAGAGCCAAACTAACAAACAAACAAACAAAAATGCTGTGGTTGCCAGATCTTTCACATAAAATAAATAAATCATGTTTAATTAAATGTATTGAAGGTCCACATGTGTAATGCACCAGTGGTTTTATATTTAACTGAAACCATAAAAAAAAAAAAAAAATAAATAAATAAATAAATAAATAAAATACTTGAAGTAAAATACACACCAACTGAAATGGAGAAAAAAAAAAATCTAATTTTAATTTTATTTAACTTGATGCACTAAAACAACTAAAATGAAATACCATTAATTAATTTAACAGCATGTTACATAAAACCCTAATGTACATTACTGATAAGAAAAAAAAAAAAAATTCTGGAAATGTCAGTTTTACAATTTTTCATATATCACAAATTACAGTATTTTACACTGAAATTACAATAAATGTCCTGTTTTTGTTTTTCCACCATATAAATGCATATATATATATATATATATATATATATATATATATATATATATATATAATAAAAAAATAAATAAACATTAAATGAAATAAAGCATAACTTTTTATTTTTCATTATTTAATTTAACTTTAACAAACTAAAAGTTAAATAATAATAATAATAATAATAATAATAATAATGCTACTTTAATAATGTAGTGTTAAACAGGTATTTCTGGGAATGTCAGTTTTACAGTTTGTATATAAGATCATTTTACAGTAAAATTACAATAAATTATCTTATATAAAATAAATGACAATAAATGTCCTGTTAGATATAGTTTTTCACCATATAAATGTACATTTCTGTTTATATACATGTTTTTTTTATTGTTCCATAAAAGTGCTATCTGGTCAGTAAAGTTCAGGTTTGCCAGGATTCCATTAGATTTACTAATTTACTGAATCTTAATCTTACTTAATCTTACTTCTTCCAGCAGTATAAATCTATTAAATCAGAATGACACTGCACAAAAAAAATAAATAAATAAAATAAAATAAAAAATAAAAATAAAATAAAATAAAAGGTAGCGAAATTCAGGCTTATCCACAAGCTGCAGTAAATATATTGAAGGTTCACACATAAAATAAAAATAATACAAATAAATAAAAACAAACTTTTTATTTCTCATTATTTAATGTAACTTTAACTAAACCTAAACCTGAAAAACAAATAATAATAATAATAATAATTTATTTAAAATAAATAAATAAATAAATATATATATATATATATATATATATATATATATATACCAAAATTATTTCTTGGTAATGCCAGTTTTTGTTTTCATCTAAGATGACAAATTAATACAGTACAATAAATACAGTAGTTTACAGTAAAATGACCTTGAATGTCCTGTTAAATTGAGTTGTTTTTCACTATATGTGTTACAGGTATTCTTCCAGAGCATTTTACAATTTATTTACTATTAAAATGCCGATCATTTTTGCCAGTGCATGCTGCGGTCATAATATGAAAGACGTCAGTCAGCTGATGATCACGTTATACGAACGCGAGCACTTCGATAAACAAACACCACTTTGTGAACTCTTCCAGACTTGACGAGCGAAAGTAAATTCTTATCCCTGTCTGCAGAGGCGCAGTGTAGATGCCCCGGCTTTCTTAATATTTCATACTCTGATTACACTTCAAATCACCCTGTAAATCCTCTTAAGGCATGCAGAATTGTTCAGCGCATGTGTGTGTGTGAGAGGGAGAAAATGAGTGAGAGAAAAAATAAAGATAAAGAGAGAGACAGAGAGAGGTTAGGTACTTATAAACCCTAAAGGCTTGCTTATCTTTCCAGCACATGCATCTTTGTGTCTCTCGTGCATGTCAGTTTTCTATTTTTTAACGCAGCAAAGACAAAGTAAAGCTGCACAAGATGCTGTGACAGTGAAAAGACTTTCCCTGAACCGGCTGATGCAATTCACAGCGCTGAGGATATTCCTGTGCTACAACAAAAAGACCCAACGGAACCAGCAACAACAACAACAAAATAAATCATTATAGTCATTATTCATGCACTCCTTCAAATCACTGCAAGTCAAAACAATGTTGTCCATGCAAATGAACCAATAAACACTACAACAGCAACTGATTGAAACTTTTGGGTGCAACTAGAACCGAAATGACATGAGTGCTTAAAGTATTCAGTACATGATCAAACTGTTCCTGGGTCTTTCCTACTATGCATTCACATATATAGGATGGAATAACTAACCATTAAAATAAATATTGAAGGCAAACCAGTCATAAAGATCAATTTTTCGAAACCAAGATTTATACATCATCTGAAAGATGAATCTGAGGGTGCAAAAAATGTAAATATTGAGAAAATCACATTTAAAGTTGTCCAAATGAAGTTCTTAGCAATGCATATTACTTTTTAAAAATTAAGTTTTGATATATTTACTAAATATGTTCATGGAACATGATCTTTACTTAGCATCCTAATGATTTTTGGCATAAAAACAAAAAAGCAATAATTTTGACCCATACAATGTATTTTTGGCTATAGCTACAAATATACCCCAGCGACTTATGACTGTTTTTTTTGGTGTAGGGTCACAAATGTTTTCAAGATTCTTGCCCTGGAAATGGTCAATTATTGTCAAAACATGACAATAATTGAGCATTTTCGGCAGCAATAATTAGCAAAATATAAGCTTTCCGTTGATGCATGGTTTGTTAGGATATGACAATATTTGGCTGAGATACAATCATTATAATATCTGCAATCTGAGGGTGCAAAAGATAAAAATACTGAGAAAATCGCCTCTAAAGTTGTGCAAATGAAGTTCTAATCAATGCATATTACTAATCAAAAATTAAGTTTTGATATATTTACAGTAGGAAATTTACTAAATATCTTCATGGAGCATGATCTTTACTTAATATCCTAATGATTTCTGGCATAAAAGAAAAATCTATAATTTTGACCCATACAATGCATTTTTGGCTATTGCTACAAATATACCCCAGCGACTTGTGACTGGTTTTGTGGTCAATGTTGTCAAGATTCTTGCCCTGGAAATGGTTCAGTTTGGCCAACCTCAAACGCCTTTTGTTCCTTAGACAGTTTTTTTTGCACTCTTCTCCTTGATTTGTCACTTTTGGCAGTCTATAGCCCAAAACATAACAATAATTGACCATTTTCAGCAGCAATAATTAGCAAAATATGAGCTTTCCGTTGATGCATGGTTTGTTATGATATGAAAATATTTGGCCGAAATACAATCATTATAAAATCTGCAATATGAGGGTGCAAAAGATAAAAATACTGAGAAAATCTCTTTTAAAGTTGTCCAAATGAAGTTCTTAGCAATGCATATTACTAATCAAAAATTAATATTTTTTGATTATCAATATTTTTTTATTATATTTTTTGACAATCAAAAATATTCATATTGAATCAATATTTGGCCGAGATACAATTATTATAAAATCTGAGGGTGCAAAAGATAAAAAATACTGAGAAAATCACCTCTAAAGTTGTCCAAATGAAGTTCTAAGCAACGCATATTACTAATCAAAAATTAAGTTTTGATATATTTTCGGTAGGAAATTTACTAAATATCTTGATGGAACATAATCTTTACTTAATATACTAATGATTTTTGGCATAAAAGAAAATTCTATAATTTTGACCCATGCAATGCATTTTTGGCTATTGCTACAAATATACCCCAGCGACTTGTGACTGGTTTTGTGGTCAATGTTGTCAAGATTCTTGCCCTGGAAATGGTTCAGTTTGGCCAACCTCAAACGCCTTTTGTTCCTTAGACAGTTTTTTTGCACTCTTCTCCTTGATTTGTCACTTTTGGCAGTCTATAGCCCAAAACATAACAATAATTGACCATTTTCAGCAGCAATAATTAGCAAAATATGAGCTTTCCGTTGATGCATGGTTTGTTATGATATGGAAATATTTGGCCGAAATACAATCATTATAAAATCTGCAATATGAGGGTGCAAAAGATAAAAATACTGAGAAAATCTCTTTTAAAGTTGTCCAAATGAAGTTCTTAGCAATGCATATTACTAATCAAAAATTAATATTTTTTGATTATCAATATTTTTTTATTATATTTTTTGACAATCAAAAATATTCATATTGAATCAATATTTGGCCGAGATACAATTATTATAAAATCTGAGGGTGCAAAAGATAAAAATACTGAGAAAATCACCTTTAAAGTTGTCCAAATGAAGTTCTAAGCAATGCATATTACTAATCAAACATGAAGTTTTTATATATTTATGGTAGGAAATTTACTAAATATCTTCATGGAGCATGATCTTTACTTAATATCCTAATGATTTTTGTATAAAAGAATAATAATAATAATATAAATTAATAAACTAACACAAATAAATATCTCCAATAATGTTGTAATTGGTATCAGTTTATGTTTTCTTATGTCCTTTGTCTTATTTTACTTTGAAATCTATAGTAGACAACATTTGAAGTGGATCAAAACCACTTTTGATTTTTTGATTTTTTTTTTTTGGATCCACTTCAAATGTTGACTATGTTGTGTTTTTCATCACTTGAATATTCAAATAAACAACCAACACTCATTTCCCCAATCGCATAAACCAGCTTCAAATAAGAGAAACCTTCATCTGTACTATATTTTAAAATTGACTTAAGTTCACTTTCTTGCCATTGTTTAAATAATCAAGTCTTGAGTGCATCTAGTCATTAAATTATGCCAAAAGCATACTAAATTTTTAAAAACTGAAAAAGAGTTCAAAGGAAACTGCATAGTAGCAAAAACTCATCAATAAGTGTCTGAATTAACTACTCAACTTAACCTACCTTGACAAACAGCACCCCCGTGTGGTCATACAAAAAAAACCTGATTAAAATAACCTACAATAAATCTCTCCAAATGTGGGTCTGCCACAATATCTACCACAGTTTTATCACAGGTAAAATGCAAAATAAGGAGAAGAAAAACAATGAATAAACTATAAAACTGTTTGCACTACAAACCAGTGTGCTCATAATTAAGATAACACTTTAAAATAATATGCTAACAAACAGCAATTTGCAATATCAAGCAGCAAAACAAACTGTTTTGCACAGCAAATAAGAGCTAGACACAGATCAGACCAGAAGCCAGGGTTGCCAGGTTTTCACACCAAAACCCACCCATCTGCTACTCAAAACTAAAGGTCAAATGACAGACAGAAAATAAAACAACCTATAGATTCAGAAAAAAAGCTTTTTGTTAATTCTCACCACTGCTGAGATGCATGCACTGATTCTTCATGTCTCAATATGACTCAATAACTCAATAACACAGATCTCTATCATGATGACATCAAACTTTACTATTTTCTTTAAAATATCAACATCCGAAACTCTCAAAGAATGGCCATGAAATATATTTGTTCAAATATGTTTCAAACTATATTGTCTACTGATGTATGATTGAAAATATATTTCGACATTTAAAATATACTTTAAAAATATACAAAGAGTGGCCCAAAAATATATTTGCTAAAACATAACTTTTTTGTATTATTATTTTTTTATTATATTTACATAAAAATATTTTTGGCCACATATAAATATATTTGTAAAAAGCATTTAAAACAAAACATTTTGACCATTTAGAAATATATTTTGGTATATGATGGTTGAAACTAAATATATTTACTATTTCAAAAATAGCTTCACTGTTTGCAAAATATATTAAGGGTGTGAAGATGAATTTATGTATTGCACTGCTATTTATCTTGCTTGTTGTCAGACTCTTGATTAATTGGCATTTAATCAATATTAAGTTTATGTTCTTTTGCCTCATTTTAGACCCAAGCAAAGGACGTTGCGTCATTTACATATTGATTCTGATTGGTCGATTTGGAACGAGACTTTACCTTATCAGCATCTAAAATTTGTTTAGTGAAAGCAGTCTGTTTACAAGTGATATTTGTCTTAATTTGCCTTGATTTGTTTTTGTCGCATCAAGCATTCTCTTCACTGACCCAGATATCTCCTTTAGAACCAACATCAACGTTTGCAAGACAAAACAAAACAAAACAAAACACACAAAGATTTCAAAATGCTTTATTTCACTCTTTGCTTATATAGTAATTCATATTTTTATGGTGGATTTTCATATTTATGACCCTGGTCTTAAGCAGCACGGGTATATTTGAAGAGTTCAGCTGCAAAGCCACTAAATCCATCTGACGTCTGTCTTAAAAAATTCAGATTTTTGACCGAGATGGCTTTTAGGCCATCTGAACTCTACATTTGTGGCAATAGCCAAATATATTAAATTACTGATTTTTCTATTATGCCAAAAATCATTAGGATATTAAGTAAAGACCATGTTCCTTGAAAATATCTGGTAAATTTTCTACTGTAAATATATCAAAACCCAATTTTTGATTAGTAATATGCATTGACAACTTAAAAAAGGCAATTTTCTCAATATTTAGATTTTTTTGCACCCTCAGATTGCAGATTTTTAAATAGCTGCATCTCAGACAAATATTGTCCTGACAAACCAAATATCAATGGAACGCTTATTTATTATGATGTAAAAATCGCAATTTCGAAAAATTGACACTTATGACTGGTTTTGTGGTCCAGGGTCACATTTTAGGTGACTTTGTCACATCCAATGTGTACAGATAGGACAATATTTGGCCAAGATACAACTATTATAAACTCTGAAATCTGAGGGTGAAAAAAATAAAACTATTGAGAAAATCGCGTTAATATGCTCATGATTTTTGGCATAAAAGAAAAATCAATAATTTTGACCCATGCAATGTATTTTTGTCTATTGCTACAAATATACCCCAGCGACTTAAGACTGGTTTTGTGCTCATAATGGTCCATTTTTGAAAATTAATCATCTGAAATGTGAAAATCTGCAATCTGAGGGTGCAAAAAAAAATAAATAAAAAATATTGAGAAAACTGCCTTTAAAGTTGTCCAAATGAAGTTCTAGCAATGCATATTACTTAAAAAAAAAAAAAAAAAAAACGTTTTGATATATTTACAGTAGGAAATTGACAAAAATATCTTCATGGAACATGATCTTTACTTAATACCCTAATGATTTTTGGCATAAAAGGTATTTTTGCCTATTGCTACAAATATACCCCAACGACTTAAGACTTTTGTGCTCCAGGGTCACAAATATTGTTCATAATATTTACTTTTCTAGGTGTACCCCATCTACCCTCTAGAAAATAAAAGACAGCAGCATTTTAAAATAAAGAATCTACAATTAACCAAGGTTTTCCTTTACCAAAATACAAGTAGCATCATCATGATTATAAAGAAATATACTACAGAAATGTCTTACTGCATGTCTAAAAAGTACAAACAAATCCAGAGAACTGAAAAAAAGCGTACATCTCAGAGAGAAAAGAGAGCAAGAAGTGGCACCAGCAGCAGGAAGAGACTCAGTTTCAAGCACTGACTGCTGTTACACAGAAATCCAGCACAGCATGTCGTCTGAACACCAGCTATAGACCCCAGAGTATTGAATGCATTGTTCTCACAGGTAATGTCGGTACCACATCCTTTAGTTTTTAAGCCAGTAATTCCTTCTGAAAAAGGAAAAAAAAGGAGATGCATGTCATGGCATGCATGACTATCTTGCATAGTCTGTTCTGTTCATGCAGAACATTACTATAGATTTTGTGTGGAGATTGTCATCACCTGTTATACTGAAGCACTTGTTCTGCTCTTCTGAGCAAGTCACAATTTCTGAGCAGTCTCTATTCAATATGCCGCAAGAGTAACACTTCATCTTGATGAAAAGTCTTGGCAATGCTACACAGATTATGATGTGAAAGAATGAACAAGAGTAGTAGTTAAAGCAACGCAGAGACTAATCATTGGAAAATTGCTGTTCTCATAAGTTTATGTACCTGGTGCTTCTTCAAAGCTGCAAAGGTCAGTGTCACAGCATTGAGGATTGCTTTGTCCAAAATGCATGCTGTCAGTAACACACCTGGCAGGATTTGTGCAGTTCTTCTTACTGTTATCTAATGTTCTGCTATCTACAGTAAAAAAAAATAACAGAAAATATTTGAAGAACAAAAACCTCTTTGTCTTCTGAATTTTTAATAGTTATGTCATGCTTACTGTTGTATATGGTGACGGAGCCACACTCAAGAGGACATTTGGTTAGATTTTGCTTGCATTCTTCAGATGAATTGTATTTGTATTTGCACTGGTGACATCTCAATGCAAGCACTGAAAGAAAGAATGTCATATAAACATAAAAATTATTCATTTCATGGATCAGTTTCAGTGCTGGGGGTAACGCAAGTTGCGTAATAATATGACTTTTTTCAAGTAACTAGTAAAGTAACGCATTACTTTCGCATTGTTTCCTTTATGTATTTAATCCCATTTTATTAACCAATGACTTTGCTGCTGACCTTTGATCCAATTCAACCGTACACTGCACAAATACTTTTCTTACTTGCATTTTCTAGACAAGTACATAATTATTTTCTTGTTTTCAGAAAAAAACAAGCCAAAATTAAGTGAGTTTTTGCTTAGAACAAGCAAAATATTCTGCCAATGGGGAAAACAAGATTATTTGCTTGTTTTGACTTATCATAAAATCCTTCTTGATTTAAGAATTTTTAGATATTTTGGCTGGAAACAAGACACAAAATCTAAGTAAGAAAAGCTTTTTTTGCAGTGTACTAATAAGCAAAACTTACTTTATATTAACTAACATTTGTGCTTTTTTGTCTCATTGCTGAAGAGTGTTGAACTTTCTTTTCCTACATTTCTAGGGCTTTTACATTTGCTAAGAATCAAATGTTTTTGTATTAAAAACAAACAAGCAAGCCCTGCCCAGACTTAAAAAGTAACGCAGAAGTAATGTAACACATTACTTTCCATAAAAAGTAAGCAACGTAATTAGTTACTTTTTTAGGGAGTAACGCAATATTGTAACACTGATCAGGTTTTTAAAAAAGTCATTTTTCACACTTTTTTGTTGAAAAAAAAAAAATAAAAAAAAATAATACTTTTATTCTGCAAGGATGCTTTAAATCGATCATAATTGATGATAAAGATATCTACAATATCGCAAAAGATTTCAATTTCAGATAAACGCTGTTCTTCTGAACTTTCTATTCATCAAATAAACCTGAAAAAATAATCAGCTTTGAAATCACAGTAATAAATAACTTTTTTTTTTCAAGTTTTTATTGCAAAGAGATTTGCATTAGTCATTTTTACAGCATTTCTGACAGCAAACTGATCAAAAAGTTTCACTTGACAATAACAGATCAATATCTATCTTTAAATTATCTTCCATTTATACAAAAACTATTTACAAAAGAAAGGGGATGTGAGCGCAATACTTATAAATAAACAAAACTTATACCAAAACAAAAACATTAGCTTCAATAGGAGTTATATACTCATTCCATTTGGACCAAAAGTCAACAAATATATCTTTTTGGTAATTTACACAGAATGTAATTTTCTCCATAATAAATATACTTTTTTACAACATCAAACCAATCCTGGATTTGTGGTGGATTAGGTGTATATCAGCACATTTTAAAATATACTCAAATAGAAAACAGTTCATTTAAACAGTAAAAATATTTCAAAATGTTACTGTTTTCGCTGTACTTTAGATCAAATAAATGCAGGCTTGGTGAGCAGAAGAGACTTTAAAAACTTTAAAAAAGCATTTTGACTGGTGTTGTATATAACTAAATCACAGCATACCTGTGGAGAAAGAAACGGCGCTGAGAAACAGAATGATGAACAGTTTCATGGCTGGAATATCCGACAAAAAAAACTAAAGGACAGGGTGAAACCACTATGTACCGTATCTGATCAGAGGTGTACCAACCCATGTTCCACATTGTATAAGTAGGCAGCAGTATAATTATGCTGAAATCTAATGCAAATCTAATTTTTTTTTTAAATTAATATTTTTGCAATTTAAATTAGACACATTTGGAAGAAGAGGAAGAACAAAGAATATTCAAATGGATGGAGTGGTCATGCCAGGTTATCATGACTTCAATATCAGAACATCGTCTGCAAACAAGCCTGCACTGGCCCTTAGGGCTAGCCTAAGGGCCCCCAGCAAGCTGCCAGCACAAGTCCTTTGAGTCTTTGCTCATTGGCAAAACACTGGTCCCTTAGAGCCAGTGTTGGGGGAAATGCATTACAAGTAACACAAGTTACGTAATAATATGACTTTTTTCCAAGTAACTAGTAAAGTAACACATTACTTTTTCATTTACAAGAAAATAAGTTACTTTTTTCCTTTGTGCATTTAATCCCATTTTATTAAGCAATGACTTTGCTGCTGACCTTTGATCCAATTCAACCGTACACTGCAAAAATACTTTTCTTACTTACATTTTTTGTCTTGTTTCCAGACAAAATATCAAAATTCTTAAATCAAGAAGGATTTTCTAGACAAGTAAATAATTATTTTCTTGCTTTCAGAAAAAAACAAGTCAAAATTAAGAGTTTTTGCTTAGAACAAGCTAAATAATCTGCTAATGGGGTAAACAAAAACAATCTTATTTCAAACAGAAAACAAGATTATTTTGCTCACCCCATTGGGAGATTATTTTGCTTATTTCAAGCAAAAACACTTAATTTTGACATGTTTTCAGAAAAAAAAAAAGTAATTTTTACTAGAATTTTTGTATATATTTTGGCTGGAAACAAGACAAAAAATCTAAGTAAGAAAAGCATTTTTTGCAGTGTACTAATAAGCAAAACTTACTTTAGATGAACTAACATTTGTGTTTTTTTTTTCTCATTGCTGAAGAGTGTTGAACTTTCTTTTCCTACAGTTCTACTGTACAGACATCAATTTACTTTTCCTTTAGCCTTAGGCTTATTCACTTCATTTCACTTTGGTGTGAAAGGGCTTTTACATTTGCTAAGAATCAAACTTTTTGTATTAAAAACAAACAAGCAAGCCCTGCCCAGATTTAAAAAGTAACCCAAAAGTAATGTAACGCATTACTTTCCATAAAAAGTAATGTAGTTAGTTACTTTTTTAGGGAGTAAAGGGAGTTTTAGGGAGTAACGCACTATTATAATGCATACATACTGCTTAGGGCCCACGCTGTTAATTTACAACAATCTGTCTTTGGGGAAAACAGTTATTATACATCTTAAATGGATTCAGTCACCACATAACTAATGTCTGCATTGTCAAAAATGCACAGTAGTCAAAGGGATTTTTTTTTTATTTTTTATACAAAATAGAAAACATTAAATTCAGGTTAATAAAGCTATATAGCCAACAATGTAAATACACAAAAGGACAAAAGAACAAAAGAAAACAAAGCAATGCAAGATTTTTTTCATGTGAAAGATAAAGTTGATGTGTGCAAAAGTCTTATCTGTAGTGCATCAATGTTCAAACACTGTTCAATGCAAAAAAATGCTTTTCTTACTTTGATTTTTTTTGTCTTGTTTCCAGCCAAAATAGCTAAAGATTCTTGAATCAAGAAGGATTATCTAGACAAGTAAAAATGGTCTTGTTTTCAGAAAAAATAAGTCAAAATTAACTGAGTTTTTGCTTAAAACAAGCAAAATAATCTTATTTCAAACAGAAAACTAGATTATTTTGCTTTCCCCATTTTGCTTGTTTCAAGCAAAACTCTCTTAATACATACATATTTTGTCTGAAAACAAGACAATAAATTTTACTGGTCTAGAAAATCTTGATTTAAGAATTTTTAGATATTTTAGCTGGAAACAAGACTAAAAATCTAAGTAAGAAAAGTATTTTTGCAGTGTTCATAGCTGAAGTTGTCTGATAGCAAATGAATAATCCAACCTCTTGTAATGAAAACACGCCACAGCTCTCAAACACCAGACTCTTCAGTCAAAAACAGTCCCGACTATGGTCCCACATCAAAAAGAAATTTAAATTTAAACTGAATCATAATGTGGTGACCTCACCAATAAAAGTCCTTCTAAAATGCATGCAAATACACTTCAACTTCAACTCAACTCTTAGCATTAGGCCATACATGCATGGAACATCTCTGAAAAAAACATCAGTAATCTACACACAATAATTACACAAAAAAAAACTTCTTACTTTAGGCTGGGCTTGAAATTACATATTTCAACCAGGACACAGCTGCTTGTAATTACTAACTCCCTCTACCCACACGGCTTTACTTAAGGAAACCTAAAACACCATAGCACCCCTAGTGATAAGGAAGAAAACTGCCCACAATTTTTTATTAACAGGCTCTTGTTCAGTGTTGGGGAAAGTTACTTTTAAAAGTAATGCGTTACAATATTGTGTTACTCCCTAAAAAAGTAACTAATTATGTTACTTAGTTACTTTTTATGGAAAGTAATGCGTTACAATATTGCATTACTCCCTAAAAAGTAACTAACTACGTTACTTAGTTACTTTTTATGGAAAGTAATACATTACTTAAATCTGGGCAGGGCTTGTTTGCTTTTGATATAAAAAAGTTTGATTCTTAGCAAATGTAAAAGCCCTTTCACACCAAAATGAAATGAAGTGAATAAGGCTAAAGGAAAATTAAATTCACGTAGGAAAAGAAAGTTCAGCACTCTTCAGCAATGAGAAAAAAAGCACAAATGTTAATATACATATTGTTAATATAAAGTTAGTATTGCTAATTAGTGCACTGCAAAAAATGCTTTTCTTACTTAGATTTTTTGTCTTGTTTCCAGACAAAATATCAAAATTAAGAGTTTTTGCTTAGAACAAGCTAAATAATCTGCTAATGGGGTAAACAAAAACAATCTTATTTCAAACAGAAAACAAGATTATTTTGCTTATTTCAAGCAAAAACACTTAATTTTGACTTGTTTTCAGAAAAAAAAAGTAATTTTTACTAGAATTTTTGTATATATTTTGGCTGGAAACAAGACAAAAAATCTAAGTAAGAAAAGCATTTTTTGCAGTGTACTAATAAGCAAAACTTACTTTAGATGAACTAACATTTGTGGGTTTTTTTTTCTCATTGCTGAAGAGTGTTGAACTTTCTTTTCCTACAGTTCTACTGTACAGACGTCAATTTACTTTTCCTTTAGCCTTAGCCTTATTCACTTCATTTCACTTTGGTGTGAAAGGGCTTTTACATTTGCTAAGAATCAAACTTTTTGTATTAAAAACAAACAAGCAAGCCCTGCCCAGATTTAAAAAGTAACCCAAAAGTAATGTAACACATTACTTTCCATAAAAAGTAATGTAATTAGTTACTTTTTTAGGGAGTAACGCACTATTATAATGCATACTTTTAAAAGTAACTTCCCCCAACACTGCTTAGGGCCCACGCTGTTAATTTACAACAATCTGTCTTTGGGGAAAACAGTTATTATACATCTTAAATGGATTCAGTCACCACATAACTAATGTCTGCATTGTCAAAAATGCACAGTAGTCAAAGGGATTTTTTTTTTTTTTTATACAAAATAGAAAACATTAAATTCAGGTTAATAAAGCTATATAGCCAACAATGTAAATACACAAAAGGACAAAAGAACAAAAGAAAACAAAGCAATGCAAGATTTTTTTCATGTGAAAGATAAAGTTGATGTGTGCAAAAGTCTTATCTGTAGTGCATCAATGTTCAAACACTGTTCAATGCAAAAAAATGCTTTTCTTACTTTGACTTTTTTTGTCTTGTTTCCAGCCAAAATAGCTAAAGATTCTTGAATCAAGAAGGATTATCTAGACAAGTAAAAACGGTCTTGTTTTCAGAAAAAATAAGTCAAAATTAATTGAGTTTTTGCTTAAAACAAGCAAAATAATCTTATTTCAAACAGAAAACTAGATTATTTTGCTTTCCCCATTTTGCTTGTTTCAAGCAAAACTCTCTTAATACATACATATTTTGTCTGAAAACAAGACAATAAATTTTACTGGTCTAGAAAATCTTGATTTAAGAATTTTTAGATATTTTAGCTGGAAACAAGACTAAAAATCTAAGTAAGAAAAGTATTTTTGCAGTGTTCATAGCTGAAGTTGTCTGATAGCAAATGAATAATCCAACCTCTTGTAATGAAAACACGCCACAGCTCTCAAACACCAGACTCTTCAGTCAAAAACAGTCCCGACTATGGTCCAAGTCAAAAAGAAGATTAAATCCATATTTACAAACTGGACCATGATGTGGTGACCTCACCAATAAGAATGCATGCAAATACACTGTCTTCAACTCTTAGCATTAGGCCATACATACATGGAACATCTCAGCAAAAAACATCAGTAATCTACACTTCTAAATAGAAAAAAAAAAAAAAACTTCTTACTTTAGGCTGGGCTTGAAATGACATATTTCCCAACCAGGACACAGCTGCTTGTTATTGCTAACTCCCTCTACCCACATGGCTTTACTTAAGGAAACCTAAACACCCTAGCACCCCTAGTGATAAGGAAGAAAACTGCCCACTGAATTTTTATTAACAGGCTCTTGTTCAGTGTTGGGGAAAGTTACTTTTAAAAGTAATGCGTTACAATATTGCGTTGGTCCCTAAAAAAGTAACTGATTCCGTTACTAATTTTCTTTATATGGAAAGTAACGCGTTACAATATTGCATTACTCCCTAAAAAAGTAACTAATTACGTTACTTAGTTACTTTTTATGGAAAGTAATGCGGTACAATATTGCGTTGGTCCCTAAAAAAGTAGCTAACTACGTTACTTAGTTACTTTTTATGGAAAGTAATACATTACTTAAATCTGGGCAGGGCTTGTTTGCTTTTGATATAAAAAAGTTTGATTCTTAGCAAATGTAAAAGCCCTTTCACACCAAAATGAAATGAAGTGAATAAGGCTAAAGGAAAATTAAATTCACGTAGGAAAAGAAAGTTCAGCACTCTTCAGCAATGAGAAAAAAAGCACAAACGTTAGTTAATATAAAGTTAGTTTTGCTTATTAGTGCACTGCAAAAAATGCTTTTCTTTTTTGTCTTGTTTCCAGCCAAAATATCTAACAATTCTTAAATCAAGAAGGATTTTCTAGACAAGTAAAAATTATTGTCTTGTTTTTTTTCTGAAAACACTTTGCCTGAAAATAATCGCCCAATGGGGTAAGCAAAATAATCTTGTTTTCTGCTTGAATGTTTTTTTTTTTTTTTACCCCATTGGCAGATTATTTAGCTTGTTCTAAGCAAAAACTTTTTTTTTTTTTTTCCTCTGAAAACAAGAAAATAATTATTTACTTGTCTAGAGAATTCTTCTTGATTTAAGAATTTTTTGATATTTTGGCTGGAAACGACAAAAAATGTAAGTAAGTAAAGTATTTTTGCAGTGTACGGTTGAATTGGATCAAGAAAGGTCAGCAGCAAAGTCACTGGTTAATAAAATTGAATGCATAAAGGTAAAAAAAAGCAACTGCCGTTACTTTTTTGAAAAAGTAGCTCATATATTTTCTTGTAAATGAAAAAGTAATGCATTACTTTAATAGTTACTTGAAAAAGTAATATTATTACATAACTTGCGTTACTTGTAATGCATTTACAACACAATGACATGGTATCAATTATGATTATTCATATTTTGCACAAAAATCTTACAATGATATCTTCATTACAGCTTGCAAATATCAAGATATCCATTGCTAGTGTGAGGAAGAAGGTTCATTTGGATTTAAGTTCCTCACACTTGAATCCTAGGTAAATGGCGCCATCTTGAGGACAATTTAACCACGACTAAAAAAAAAAAAAAAAAGGATAGCATGCAATTCTATATAGGCCTACAATGTTTCTTGTTGATTTGACATCTTTTAAAATAATAAACAGAGTTCAACTGGATTAGGGATATGGAAAACTCTTTCCATATGGAAAACTGATTTTGTGATGTTAAAGAATCTGTGATTCATCTTTTCTTTCAGTGTGTAGCCTATATTTAACATATATATGAACATTAATCCAAATAGAAATGTGTGATGTTATATTTGAACAAGATGCCATTGATTCTAAAAGTATTTAACTAATTATTTTACTTGGCAAATATATTCATGTAGGAAATGTGAACATTATGTAAAAAGAAATCAAACAATATGGTACAACTTTAGACAATATTAGAAACAGAAATGCTAAAAAGACATATGAAGCACTATGTCACTTTAAATTGTTTAATTTAATGATTAATTATTATTTTATATTTGTTAATTAGTTATTTAGTTATTATTTTAATCCCTGGCATAAATCTATTTTTTTACACATGCACTTTTTGTTTTGTTTTTACTGTTGTGAGATGTAGGTTATATGTTTGTATTAATATGTAAACAAGTGCATAAAAAAAAGTTTCTTTTTCATTTTTCTTGGCTAAAAGTTGCTTGCTAGCTTAGGATTTTATGTTTATTAACTGAGTTAATAAAGCATTTCATTTCAAATCAATGAGTGATTTTGACACTTAAGTAACCAATGCATAAAGCCTCGCAGGCAAATAATTTTGATCAGATGACTTTGAAACAAGTTTATTGGATAAAGAATTTATGAGTTTTCCTCTGCCAGCTAGATCTTTCCATTCTGTCATCAAAAGTTTGTCTCCAAGTTATGTGCATTTATTTAAAACATACATTTGCTTTAATGAGAGAAAAACAATTATGCCCAAACTTTTATTGGATTGGAGTTTGTCTTTTTGATAAAAAAAATGTAACAGTAGGTTTATAAAGCGAATGTTACATCATTCAGTATACATCCCCTAGATGTACATTTTTCTGGATCAATTTTTTGGACAGTATTCATTGGAAGAGAGCATGGTTTCTCCCTGAAAAATTGCATTTCTAATAAAAACAGAGAGGTACATATTAAGATTTTGCATAATGTTTTTCCAACAAACTCCCAAATTGCTTCTTTTTTATCTTTCTAACTTATGTGTATTTTGTAAAGTGGAGGAAGAAACTTTATTCCATTTATTCTATCATTGCAATCAAATTTCTTTGGGTGAACAAGCTGTTATTTATCCCCTTTTATAAAATATTATTTAAATTTTTCACTAAAAGACATATTTGTGTATTTTTCTGGCAGTGACCATGCTATGTTTTGGTTTGTTTCTGTAATTTTGTTATTATTTTTTTGTTTTGCATTACATTTTTATTCATAAATCCAAATTTCGCAATATGTTACCTGGATTTGATGTCTTTCTTGCAGAGATTTCTCTAATAATAAGAATGATAAGTTTTAGATTTAGAATCTATCTATCTATGAAATCATTTCATTAAAATAGATATAATTTTAAAAAAGTCACACTTTTTGGGGTTTACTTAAATCATTGTTGTATTTCAATGCAGTTCTGTTCCTGTTTTCTTTTTGTCTTGCAACAAAAAAAAAAAGTTTATTGGATGAACTGAAACTTATTGTGGATTAAAAAAATCTACAATAACATACTATTATATATATATATATATATATATATAATACTATATATTATATACATATACATATAAATATATGGAATCGCTTTAAAAAAAGTCACACTTTTTGGGGAATACTTAAATCATTTTTGTATTTCAGTGCAGTTCTGAACTGAAACTGGATACAAAAAATACAATAAAATACTATTATATATATATATATATATATATATATATATATATATATATCACTTTATTAAAATAGATATACTTTAAAAAAAATTGATGGTTCAGATGAATCATGTTCATCATTCTGTTCATATCTTGTTTGAAACAGGTCGCACAGGTTTTTCAATCACTTTTGGAATCACTTTTAAGATTTCCTGCCACTTTTTGTTCAACACGGAAATTATGCTAAGAAAAATAGAATTACTAAAAACTGGGATAAAAGAAAAGTAGAGTAGATTTAGAATATTGTGGCTTCTGGGAACACTTGAACTGTGATGAACTGAATTGAACTGAAATAAATCATCATGCTCATCATGTCAAAAACAGGCTGAAAGGCTGGACAGGTCGGTCGGGCAGGTTTCGCAACAAAATGGGTGTGTTTAAAAAAAAAAAAAAAAAGCACTCAGAGACAGAGATTCAGTCTTGCAGATCACACTTGTAACCCAACACTGACAGACACAGTGCCTCATGCTTCTATAGAGTTGGTGCATGCTTATTGAAGAAAACAAATTCATCTATAGAGGCATAATTTGGACTGTTTTTAAAAAACGTTTGTGCATTCGTTAGTTATCCAATACAAAATATGACAACTCCAAGCCGGATTTTGATTAAAGGAGGAAAGGTGGTAAATGAGGATTTCTCTGAGATGACAGACGTGTATATTGAAGATGGAGTTATTAGCGCCGTTGGCTCAGATCTGCAGGTAGCAGCTGGCACAAGGGTCATCGATGCCACAGACAGACTGGTGCTGCCGGGTGGAATAGACACTCATACACACATGGAGCTGTCATTCATGGGCACCACAGCTGTGGATGACTTTCATACCGGTACCAAGGTAAATGCAAACGATGAAACACGATTTGTACATGCATTAATCATTTTAAGTTTTGAAATAAAATTGGAAGCCCCTATAAAACTCCTTGATTGCATTAGTCTCACAATACTAAGTAATGTCATGTTTGTTAGTAGCTCATCTGGGGAAATCCATTATTGAATCTTCGATAGGCCTATTTAGAAACTTTCATCTACCCACTTGAATGCATTACTCATCGTTCCTTCCTTCCAGTTTTGACTGCAAATGCAAATGAGCTCAGTGTGCTTGTATGCATCTGATGCATGAACTATTAACCCACAACTTTACAATATATATATATATAGTTTATGTTTACATCTTATATGTTTGTGTACTGTGTATATTTATTATGTATATACAAATACACACACATGCATGTATATATTAAGGAAAAATATTTAAAATATTTATATTTATTTATAATCTAAATTGTATACAGGTAAAAATATATATACACATAAATATTTTGTTTTAATATATATGTATGTGTGTGTATTTATATGTACATAATAAATATACAAAGTAAACACACCTATAATATGTGAACAAACTTTTATTTTGGATGCGATTATTCGCAATTAATCTTATTATATATAATAGTATATAATAATTAATCTTATATATATATATATATATATATATATATATATATATATATATATATATATATATATAAATATATAAAGTTTTTTGTTTGTTTTTTTTAATCATATTTTATACACCAGGCTTGCTTTAATGGCCCCATATAGTCTTTCTTCTTCTTCTTCTTCTTCTTATTATTATTATTATTATTATTATTATTATTAATTTGTCTTAAGCTGCTGGGGTATATTTGTGGCAATAGCCAAAAATACATTGCATGGGTGAAAATTATTGATTTTTCTTTTATTCCAAAAATCATTAAGTAAAGATCATAATCCATGAAGATATTTTGTAAATTTCCTACTGTAAATATATCAAAACTTAATTTTTGATTAGTTATATTACATTGCTAAGAACTTCATTTGGACAACTTTAAAGGCAATTTTCTCAATATTTTATTTTTTTTTTTTTTGCACCCTCAAATTCCAGATGTTCAAATATTTGTATTTCTTAACAAACCATACATCAATGGAAAGCTTATTTCTTAAACTTTCAGATGATGTATAAATCTCAATTTCGAAAAATTGACACTTACGACTGGTTTTGTGGTCCAGGGTCACATATAGTGCAATGCAATACACTGATGAGTGACACTTTTATTTATTTATTAATTAGAAAAAAAAGTGTATTGTAAATAGTAAAGCTTGATTCCGTTCAATATAACTATCAATATAAAATTATCTTTTTATACAAATTATTAAAGTTATGCTAAAAGGCCTTATACTTGTTAAAAAGTATAAGCTATCAATCAGACATTGTGTAATGCAATGGATTGGGTGCAATAGGATTTTTAGCAAAGTTTTGATCATGTTATTAAATTAGAGGCCATGAATAAACACAGTGACATAAAGAAGGCGTTTATACAAAATTGTGGGCATGAGTCAAAGTTCATCACCCATGGTGATCTAGATGTAACTAGACAGTTAATTTGTAACAACATTTGTGTTGATGTTCCAACCTTGTGTCCACAGGCCGCAGTCGCAGGAGGCACAACCATGATCCTGGACTTTGTCATCCCACAAAAGGGGTGTTCACTCTTGGAAGCCTATGAGCGGTGGAGAACAACGGCTGACCCCAAAGTCTGCTGCGATTACTCCCTTCATATGGCAGTAACCTGGTGGGATGACACTGTATGGCTAAAAACATGCATTTACAAATAAATAAATTAGATTTTAGCTTATGAAAGTTGCACTATTTACCCACTTAAAAAAAAAGACCAGTAATTTTTCAAATCACTCCTCTCTTCCTTCTCTGCTGATGTCTCCACTGCTAAAAGGACATACTATCATAACAAAATTAACAATTCTTCAACTCTCGCATGCTTTTTAAAACATTCTCCTCCCTCCTTTGTATTCCTCCTCCCCCTCTTTTCATCAACTCAGCAACAGCTGACGACTTTGCCACATTCTTCATTAATAAAATCAAAACCATCAGTGCACATTTTTCCCTACCACAATCTGCCAATCACATCTTACCAGCCAACATTCATTCACATCTTTCTCTTTTCTCTCTGAGTCAGGTATCTCCAAACTCATCCTTTCTAATCATCCTACTACTTGTCCACTTGATCCTATTCCATCTCATCTCCTTCAAGCCATTTCTCCTGCAGTTATACCTACACTCACTCACATCATTAACACATCCTTCACACAGGTGTTTTTCCCTCTGCATTTAACCCCTCTACTTAAGAAACCCACCCTGAACCCATCTCTTTTAGAGAACTACAGACCCTTCTTCCGTTCATTGCAAACACACTTGAACGAGCTGTGTTCAGTCAAATATCTTCCTTTCTCACACAGAACAACCTCTTACTGCTAGTTTTCTCAAAACAACAACAACAACAACAACAACAACAACAACACTAACACTACTAACACTAGCTTTTTAAATGCTTTTTAAAACATTCTCCTCCCTCCTTTGTCCTCCTCCTCCCTCTCCTTCATCAACTCTAACAGCTGACGACTTTGCCACGTTCTTCATTAATAAAATCAAAACCATCAGTGCACAATTTTCCCTACCACAATCTGCCGATCACATCTTACCAGCCAACATTCATTCACATCTTTCTCTTTTCTCTCTGAGTCAGGTATCTCCAAACTCATCCTTTCTAATCATCCTACTGCTTGTCCACTTGATCCTATTCCATCTCATCTCCTTCAAGCCATTTCTCCTGCAGTTATACCTACACTCACTCACATCATTAACACATCCTTCACACAGGTGTTTTTCCCTCTGCATTTAACCCCTCTACTTAAGAAACCCACCCTGAACCCATCTCTTTTAGAGAACTACAGACCCTTCTTCCATTCATTGCAAACACACTTGGACAAGCTGTGTTCAGTTCTTTCTCACACAGAACAACCTTACTGCTTGTTTTCTCAAAACAACAACAACAACAACAACACTAACATTACTAACACTAGCTTCTCTCTATACAATTAACAAAAAAGCTAAAAGAAGAACTCTAACACTAGCTTGCTTCCCCCCCCTCCCCATCTATTTTCTTTTATTTATTATGTACTTTAAAAATCCTTGCTACATGTTCTGCATTAGGCTACATGAGACATGTCATAGCACTTTCATGTTATTGCTCTTTTTTGATTTTGATTGCTTCCATTGTTCTCCTTTGTAAGTCGCTTTGGATAAAAGCGTCTGCTAAATGTCTAAATGTAATGTAAATCTAGATATGAACATACAAACTCATTCTACTTAAAGGATTAGTTCACTTTCAGAACAAAAATTTACAGATAATGTACTCACCCCCTTGTCATCCAAGATGTTCATGCCTTTCTTTCTTGAGTCGTAAAGAAATTGCAGCTTCAAATGGCTCTAAATGATCCCAACCGAGGAAGAAGGTCTTAATCAACAAAACAATCAGTTATTTTCTAAACAAATTGAAAATTTATATACTTTTTAACCTCAAATGTGCATCTTTGTAATGTGCATGCAAAGTCTGTGTGATCCGGGTCAATACAGTGTAATTTGTATGAATGACCAAACCAAACCCCACCCTAAACCTACCCCTTACAGAAATAGTGCAAAATCGTGCTTTATAGTGCATATTCCAAAAAAAAAAAAAAAAAGTACATTCTCTGGTATCAAACCTGTGTTTGTATAATTAGACCACTTTGTAGTGCAACCAACTGAGCTACACGTAATCCTGAAAGTGCATTGGATACCTGTTCCTGCAATTGCTGTATCGACTCTATGAAGACTTTTAAGGATTTGTGAAAACGACTTACGTTGGAGGACTCTGATTGACCCGGATCATACAGACTACGCATGCACATTGCAGAGACAAGACAAGACCAACATTTAAGGTTAAAAAGTATATAAATTGTCAATTTGTTTAGAAAATAGCCGATCGTTTCACTATATAAGAGATTTTTTTCATCGGCTGGGATCGTTTAGAGACCTTTGAAGCTGGATTTAAACTGCATTTTTGAAGTTCAAACTTGGGGGCACGATAGAAGTCCACTATATGGGGAGAAATCCTGAAGTGTTTCCCTCAAAAAGCATACTTTCTTTACGACTGAAGAAAGAAAGACATGAACATCTTGGATGACAAGGGGGTGAGTACATTATCTGTAAATTTTTGTTCTGAAAGTGAACTAATCCTTTAAGTATAGCCCTTCTGCATCACATGGGATTTTTATCTGACTATAAATGTGATGATATATCATTAACTCTAACATACACTGGACAAAATTATAAACAAAACGCTTTTGCTGCACATTTTAGAGTGTCCTTTTATTGTGGCCAGCCTAAGGCAATAATCATGCTGTCTAATCAGCATCTTGATATGCCACACCTGTGAGGTGGATGGATTATCTCGGCAAAGGAGAAGTGCTCACTAACACAGATTTGTGAATAATATTTGAGAGAAGTAGGCCTTTTGTGTAGATGTTTGAGTTCAGCTCATGAAAAATGGGGGCAAAAACAAAAGTGTTGCGTTTATAATTTTGTTCAGCGTGTGAATCTGGGACTTTCTCTAGGTCAAGAAGGAAATGGAGACTCTTGTTCGTGACAAAGGTGTCAACTCTTTTAAGATGTTCATGGCATACAAAGACGTCTTCATGCTGCGTGACCATGAACTCTACGCTGTATTTGCCCAGTGTAAAGAGATCGGAGCAATAGCTCAAGTCCATGCAGAGAATGGAGACCTTATTGCAGAGGTGAGAAGTATACTTTACAAATATAAATACAAAAAATAGTTTATATTTACAAGTTTTTATCTTTAAAATTTTGCATCTTCGCTACCATTCAGATTCAGGAATCTACCATGGAATTATGTTTGAAATGACACACAACTCTAAAAGGTACACTACCGTTCAAAAGTTTGGGGTCAGTAAGACTTGCAATTTTTTTTTTTAGTGAAGTCAAGGCTGCATTTATTTTATCAAAAACACAGAAAATAAACTGTAATATTACAAAATGTTATTACAATAGAAAATAATGGTTTTTATTTTCATATACTTTAAAATATAATTTATTTCTGTGATGCAATGCTGATTTTTCATCAGCTGTTACTCAGTTTCCCAGGCTTAAGTGTCACATGATCTCTCAGAAATAATTCTGATATTCTGAATTATTAGTAGAATTATCAGTTTTGGAAACAGTTGTGCCGCCAATGTTTTTTTTTTTTTTTTTTTTTTTTGAACCTGTATTTTTTTCTTTCAAGAACAACATTTATTCAAACTATAAATCTTTTCATGCAATGCAAATCTATTATGTCACTTTTTATTAATGTAACAATTTATTCATTTCTTTCAAAAAAAAAAAAGAATGAATAAACATTTATTGACCCCAAACTTTTGAACGGTAGTGTATATCCTAAACATTAAACTTGATGCCACATATGAGGGGAGAACAATTCTCTTTTGGATGGTTTTGTAAGCAGATTGCTATGCATACGCAAGATTAGCCATTAGTTACAGTATCTTCTTTACTATTCAGTCTTAACGTTTAAGGCTCTAAAAGGACCACCATTTTCACCAAAGAACATTTCAGTGATAAAGTTCTTTAAAGAACCTTTTTTTTTTCTTAATGTGAAGAATATTTTTTAAAAATCGAAAGAACTTTTGATATTTTTTTTTCATAGAGTTTCCGTAGATGTTAAATGTTCTTAATAAAACCATAAATACAATGTATAAAAAAAAAATCTTGATTTTTCCCAAAGCTTTTTGTTCTTTCACCCCATGAGTTAAACTTCACCATGACTTAAGAAGAGTAAACCAGTGTGCTGGTGTTTCTTGTAAATCATTCTTCGAATGCAAAGTTGATCAAGCCCTAAACAAACAGGCCGTGTTACACAAGAACTGTCCTGTGCCTTTAAACTATAAATAAATGTGGTGACATTTTTACATTTGATTATATTTGGTCAAAAGTTCAAGGGCATATTCTGCAAACCACTGTTATACATACATTTCCATGTGATTGTTATAAATCTAATAATAACCAAGTATTTTAATTAAAAATAAACCAAGACCACATTTATTTTTAGACTCTTCATTGCTCAACATGTGGCAAAAAAAGCCCTAGAAAGAACCAGATGTGTCATGTTAGTCTTGAGTGGTCAGAGTTCAATAAAGTGGTTTATTACAATATGCCACTAAAAGTAGATATTTAGGCAATTTATAATGAATGTTGACATTAATTGAAAACCATTTTACATTCTTAGAACAAATCAAATGGCAATGACAAACATGAATTATGATTCCACTGGAGGGCACCAAATGCATAAATGAGTAAATGAAGCTGTATTTAAGGCTGGCTGGATGTTTCACTAGTTTCAGAAAGAAATATATATCATGTAAAGGGAGAGTAAGTATAACAAATCAGTCAGTTAGAGCCTCAGGTAGGTTAAAACACGTCAAGACCAGACTTGACATAAAACACAGTATCTTAAACAACAGCTCTGGAGAGAAATAGTTCTCCTTGCCCTACTTGACCTGAAGAAAACGAAAATATCCAAAATCTAAAAGAACAAAGGAATACTTTTCCTCTCTGTGTCTCTTAGTCTTAAATGAAAATAAACTGAATTCTTAAAGACACAAACCATAGAGTGTTTTCACCAAATGTCATCAAACAGCCACATTGGTGGCACTGAATGTAAACAATGCCACTGAACGGAATAAAACTAGTATATTTTGCTAATTATTGCTGCTGAAAATGGTCAATTATTGTCATGTTTTGGCCTATAGACTGCCAAAAGTGACAAATCAAGGAGAAGAGTGCAAAAAACTGTCTGAGGAACAAAAGGCGTTTGAGGTTGGCCAAACTGAACCATCTCCAGGGCAAGAATCTTGACAACATTTGTGACCCTGGAGCACAAAACCAGTCATAAGTCGCTGGGGTATATTTCTAGCAATAGTCAAAAATACATTGTATGGGTCAGAATTATAGATTTTGCTTTTATGCCAAAAATCATTAGGATATTAAGTAAAGATCATGTTTCATGAAGATATTTTGTAAATTTCCTGCTGTAAATATATCAAAACGTAATTTTTGAAAAGTAATATGTATTGCTTAGAACTTGGACAACTTTAGAGGCGATTTTCTCAGTATTTATTTTTTTTTTTTTTGTACCCTCAGACTTTATAATATTTGTATTTTGGCCATATTGTCCTATCAGAGCATACCATACATCAACAGAAAGCTTATTTATTCAGCTTTCAGATGATGTATAAATCTCAATTCCGAAAAATTGACCCTTATGACTGGTTTTGTGGTCCAGGGTCACATTTGTGTTTGTTCTTATAATTTTTGGTGAAGTATGTGAAATATTAGGCTGATTATATATTAATTAATACTGCTTGTACGCATCTTAACACAACTATTAAATTTAGTTTGTTCAAATATTGCACCCTTTCCTGCTTACTAAGTCCTTCTCTATATGATTTAGCAGCTTCCACACATTTTTTTCTGTGGGTTATACAGCATAAATTAGCAGAACAATGTATATTAACATTAACATTTACATTTAGACATTTAGCAGACGCTTTTATCCAAAGCAAAATAGCAATAACATGCAAGTCTCATTAACCTAACGCAGTACATTGTAGCAAGGGATTTTTAAAATGATATAATAAATAAAAAGAAAATAGATCGAATAAAAAAAAGATTTTTTTATGCTTTTTTTGTTAATTGTATAGAGAGAAGCTAGTGTTAGTCTAAAAGGGCATTTTTTTTAAGAATAGAATTTGAAAAGAAGGTGCTAGAGTTAAAGCGTCAAATAAAGATAAATAAAGCTATTGGTAGCCAGTCCAAATTGATAAAGAGAGGTGCGATGTGCGTTCTTTTCGGCTCATTAAAAATGAATCTTGCAGCCGCATTTTGAATTAATTGTAAAGATATGATAGAACTGTCTGGGAGACCTGCCAAAAGAGCATTGGAATAGTCCAGTCTGGACAGAATAAGAGTTGAACAAGGAGTTGTGAAGCATGTTCCAAAAAAAATGGCCTGATCTTCCTGATGTTGAATAAAGCAAATCTTCAGGACCGGGCAGTTTTAGCAATTCGGTCTGAGAAAGTCAACTGATCATCAATCACAACTCCAAGGCTTCTGGCTATTTTTAAAGGAGTTGTGGTTGATGTACCTTACTGAATGGAGAAATTGTGATGAAATTATGGGTTTAATGGAACCACAAGCAGTTCTGTCTTGGCAAGGTTGAGTTAAATATGGTGGTCCTTCATCCAGCAAGAAATGTCTGTTAGACAAGCTGACGTCCGAGCATCTATCGTTGGATCATCAGGATGGAATGAGAGGTAGAGTTGAGTGTCATCAGCATAGCAGTGATATGAAAAGCCATGTTTCTGAATGACAGAACTTAGTGATGCCATGTAGACAGAGAAAAGAAGTGGTCCAAGAACTGAGCCCTGAGGTACCCCAGTAGCTAGATGTTGCGACTTGGATATTGCATATTATTGTATATTGGATATTGTATATTAGTGTATATATTGGATATTGGATATGGTATTCAGTAGTTTATTAACCATGCAATCCATGCTGTTGTTAACATCCGAGTATCGCCAATATGGCAGTGCATCTGAACAAAGCGTGACACAGTATTCTTCCTCTTTTCCCTTCCCCAGAAACCAACAAACTAAGGGTTTTTAAAGCCTCTTAGTAAACTGTAACACCTGCCTTCACTAATTATCCAAATGCAAATTAACATAGTTTTTTACATTCCAAAAAAGCACCAGAACAGGGTGAGACCGAGAAATATAAAGCTAAAATCCTATTGACTTAGGGTACATTTGCACAACAATGATTGTTCTAAAAACAAATGGTTTTCCTTGGTGGTTTTCTTTTCATTGTCAAAATGATCTCCATTCAGAAATATCACGAAAACAAGGAGATAGTTAACTCAAAAACTGAACTGAAAATTCTGTCATTAATTACTCACCCTCATGTTGTTCCAAACCCGTAAGACCTTTGTTCCTTTTCGGAACACAAATTAAGATATTTTAGATGAAATCAAAGAGCTTTCTGACCCTAGACAGCAATGCAACTGAAACATTTAAAGTAGTAAGGACATTGCTAAAATAGTCTATGTTTTACGTTCCCAAATCCCCAGTCTGGAGTTAGGGTGGGAGTACTCCAGTCCTCTGCCCGAGAAATGTAACACAACAACTTAACTTGAGTGATTTATTTAAATCAATAGAAACATGGAAGCAATAAATGTCTTCAGGAGAGGGCTAGGCCAAAACAACAAACAAAGCAGCAGCTAACTAACAGTTGGAGTACTAAATAACCTACCTGAGTAAAGAAAATAAATCAACAACAACAAAGGCTTTCCTCAACTCCCTTGCTAACCAAAACAGGGATAAACATTAAGTACAGACAAAATGGCACCCTCTCCCTACAGCTTCCAACTTAAGTAAGTAAACAAACAAAAAAGTTACAATACCTTGTAATACCTTAACAGAATAATAGTAAATAATAAACACTGTGTGTACCAGCACCACACTGCTGGTTAACTGGAAAATAACTTGCACTCAATGTTATAATTCAACAAGTAACTACACAAGTATACACCTTTTTTTATACTTGTGGTGTCAGAAGTGGGATTCCAGGGGTATTATTCTTGCTTTGGGTGCGAGAGGTCCCGGGTTCAAATCCCATCAGTAGTTCAACAGTAATTTACAAGAATAAAAATGGTTAGCATTGTGGTAGTGAGTTTTGCAAGGCAAGTATCACTCCTTCAGTTCACTTTTGCTAAATGCTATTTATTATTCAGAATCCATATATTATATTTGCTAAATCTGACACATTTCATGCTCATGTAGTCTGCTGAGATGCAGAGCACCTATAGATTTTCTGTGAATATTGATTTGCATGTGTTCTGACACAGGGTGCTAAGCTTATGCTCTCATTGGGCATCACGGGTCCTGAGGGCCACGAGATGTGCCGTCCAGAGGAAGTGGAGGCCGAGGCCACACAGCGCGCCGTCACTATCGCCCATGCTGCTAACTGTCCTCTCTATGTAGTGCACGTCATGAGCAAATCTGCAGCGAAGGTGGTGGCTAATGCACGCAGAAACGGTGGGTGAGGTGGAATAAGACAAAGTTATTATTCACGGCAAACGTACAGGTCTGGATTTGGTGTTTTTCATGAGTTGTGTGACTGATCCATGAGATCAGAGCAATCTGGAAACTTTTGAATAATCGTAACATTTTTAATACGTGTTCCTGGTCTTATTTTAAACACTTTATTGATGCATGCCGACTTATTCAACTTAAATACAGGTCTGTAAGATTTTTCAGTGTTTTTGAAAAAAAGTCTCTTATGCTCACCAAGGCTGAATTTCTTTGAAGAAAATAGGGTAACAGTATTACATTAAACCATTTTTTTAGAACTGCATTTAATACATTTTAAAATATAATTTATTTCTGTGATGCATGAATTTCCCACCAGCCATCAGTGTTACGTGATGCTAATATACCGATTTTTTTTTTTTTTTTTTTTGAGTTTGAAGAAACAGTGTTGAAAACAATACTGCTGTTTGGTATTTTCATAGAAACTGCATTTTCAGGGTTCACATAAGAACAACATTTATTTGAAATAGAAATATTTTGTACAGTCATGGCCAAAAATATTGGCACCCTTGCAATTCTCTCAGAAAATAGTTCCAATTGCAAATGTTTTGGTATTCACAAGCTTATTGTTTTTGTTTACACTGGAACAACATACAAATAAACAGAAGAAAAATCAAATTTGATCAAATTTCATACAGAACTCCAGTTAAAAAAAAAAACATTTGCAACTGCAACAATTTCCTGAGAGAAGGGTTGCACATTCTGACAGAATTGCAAGGGTGCCGATATTTTGGTCATGACTGTATGTACTTTACAAACTTTACTGTCACTTTTGATCAGTTTAACCCATCCTTGCTGAAAAAAAGTATTACATTTCTTTACAAAATAATTAAATACCTAATTAAATAAATACAGCTTCAGTCTGTAATAAAATACAGGTCTACATTTATACTGCTTTACTTAAAAATTGGTCAGATTGTAGATTTAATATGAGGTGTCAACAGCATTTAATGTTAATTGTATTACAGTTTGGACTAAGGTGAGCTGGTTTTGACACCTTTGCATTGCTGTTGCTGGATTTTTACATTTCTAAACATGTTTATCGGACATTCAATATTGATCCTGTTTCTCATCAGGTCGAGTGGTGTTTGGAGAGCCCATTGCGGCTGGACTGGGCATAGATGGCACTCACTATTGGGATAAAGAATGGGCTCATGCTGCTGGTTTTGTCATGGGTCCACCTCTGAGACCAGACCCTAGTACCCCTGGATATCTGATGGACCTACTGGCCAAGTATGTAGGAACTTGCATGGTTTTATCATTTACTTACATTTACATCCAAACTCGCATGACGTTCTTTCTTCTGTAGAATGAAAAAGCTCATGCATGCCCCAAGTTAAAAAAATAAACATCATGATGGCGTGCATTATATTACAGTGATGATCTAAGCGTAACAGGAACAGATAACTGCACATTCTCAGTGTGCCAGAAAGCCCTTGGGAAAGACGACTTCACCAAAATCCCAAACGGAGTCAATGGTGTTGAAGATAGGATGTCTGTAATATGGGAGAAGGGAGTGGTCAGTACTTCTCATTAGTTTTCATTCGCCTAGTAAATAAAGTCACAGATGCTGTCTCTATCTGTATGTAATGCTGAGCTTTAACTTTCTCATTCTTGGATGTGAGGTACAGCAACCATCTAAAATATCTCACAATTTGTGTTTTTGTTTTTCCCAGCACAGCGGAAAAATGGACGAAAACCGGTTTGTAGCCGTCACCAGTACTAACGCAGCAAAAATCTTCAACCTTTATCCTCGAAAAGGGAGAATTGCTAAAGGCTCTGATGCAGACCTGGTCATATGGGACCCAAAGGCCACCAGGTAACTCACAGCAGCCTAGACAAATACATGTGACCTCATTTACATGCTCTAATGAACAATGTTTTATTGTGCAGACATTTCTAACAGCCAGACATTTAATATGAGAACGTTTAATGGAGGTCTGCAACTGTGACGTCAAAATCCAGTTTAAAAGACAAATTCCCAATTTAAATAAAAAAAATAAAAAAACATAACATAACTTGACAAAACTGATGTTTTGTTGTCAGTGTTGGGGGTAACGCATTACAAGTAACTCAAGTTACGTAATAATATGACTTTTTTCAAGTAACTAGCAAAGTAGCGCATTACTTTTGTTTATTAGTACACTGGAAAAAATGCTTTTCTTACTTAGATTTTTGGTCTTGTTTCCAACCAAAATATCTAAAAATTCTTAAATCAAGAAGGATTTTCTTGACAAGTAAAAATTAGTCTTGTTTTTTTCTGAAAACAAGTCAAAATGAAGTGTGTTTTTGCTTGAAACAAATCATCTTTGAAAAATGTTTTCTGTTTGAAATAAGATTATTTTGCTTACCCCATTGGCAGATTATTTAGCTTGTTCTAAGCAAAAACT
Organism: Cirrhinus molitorella; assembly: GCA_033026305.1. NCBI lineage: Eukaryota > Metazoa > Chordata > Actinopteri > Cypriniformes > Cyprinidae > Cirrhinus > Cirrhinus molitorella. The sequence goes on along the minus strand of CM065123.1, from coordinate 735,057 downwards.
CACTTAATTTTGACTTGTTTTTTTTTTTTTTTTTTCTGAAAAAAAAAAGAAAATAATTATTTACTTGTCTAGAAAATCTTGATTCTTGATTTAAGATTTTTTTGATATTTTGGCTGGAAATGACAAAAAATGTAAGTAAGAAAAGTATTTTTGCATTATATTATATATATATTTTTAAATTAAAAACAAACAAGCAAGCCCTGCCCAGATTTAAAAAGTAAAGCAAAAGTAATGTAAAAATAACATAACGTGTTACTTTCCATAAAAAGTAACTAAGAAACTCAATTAGTTACTTTTTTAGGGAGTAACGCAATATTGTAACGCATTACTTTTAAAAGTAACTTTCCCCAACACTGTTACATTGTACAATGTAAACTGCACACATGTAGCTACTTAATACAAACATACAGTCAAACCAAAATGTATTCAGACACCTTCAACATTTCTCACATTATCAGTGTTTATTCACTGTGGTTTAGAAAATGGTAATAAAATATGACAAGATCTCAGAGTTAAGCTGCGTCAGAACTAATCTTGATAATGTCTTTGATAGAATAACTTTGATATAAAGCTATTTAATGGATTACAATCAACCAAAAATTCAGACAATTGTTAGTATGACAATATTTACATAATTTAGTTCAGTCTGGGGTGTAAAAAGATCGCATTAGCAAATAAAGAAAAAACACTTAATGGCCAAACATGGTCAAAGTATCTGAAGAATTTTTGGGAATAATTTGTCACAGTTCAACTGTTGCATGCCAGTTTTGGCTTTTCACAAGCACTTTGCATGCAAGCAGGACTCAGAAAATGTAAAATCCAGTTACTTTTTGCTTTATTTTGCTATTCTCACTTACGTATTTGAACTATAGTGTCCTGCACCCACTAGTAAAAAAAATATATATCAAAAATTCTATCTGAATAATGTTTGGTTTGACTGTACATTATGTCAGTTTAGATGTACCGCAGACCTTATTTTACCTTTAAACTGAAAAGCCACAAAATAAAAACCCATAGTAAAATCTTGAGACGTTACAGATGCAGCACTTTATTTACTAGTAAAGCAAGTCAGGAAACAAGTCTTACATAAGTCATAAGGGTTTGGCATTTGAACAGAGGTATTTGGACACAAATGATGTGAAATTGTGCAGCTTATTTGAGGAAATGTGTACTTTATGACTTACAACTTCCACTTGATAGATGGGAAAAATTGTTGCATAAACTGTTGCATGAAGCCAGTTTTTCACAAGCACTTTGCATGCAAGCAGGACTCAGAAAATGTCAAATGAAGTTACTTTTTGCATGTCTACTAAACACACCTTTAAAGAAAACATGATAAATCAGTGCCTTAATGTTATGCAATAATGTGGCATAAGGTTTTGAATGTAAATTTAAAAGTCAGCAGTGTTATACACTACCAGTCAAAAGTTTGGACACCTCTCATTTAATGTTTTTTAAAGAAGTGTCTTCTGCTCATCAAGGCTGCATTTATTTGATCAAAAATACAGACAAAAAACAGTAATATTGCATGTTGTTACAATAAATGTTATTACAATATAAAATACTGGTTTTTATTTGAATATACTTTACAATCTAATTTACTCCTGTGATGCAAAGCTGAATTTTCATCAGCTGTTACTCCAGTCTTAAGTGTCACGTGATCCTTCAGAAATCATTCTAATATTCTGATTTATTATTAGAATTATCAAATATTTTTTTGCAACCTGTGATTGTTTTGTCAGGATTCTTCGATGAATAACAAGTTAAAAAGAACAGCATTTATTCAAAATATAAATCTTTTCTAACAATGTAAATCTATGCTATCACTTTAATTTAATTAATTTAACAAATCTATGGTGAATAAAAATATTTATTTCTTTCAAAAAGAAAGAACAAAAATGTATATTGTCAGAAAACCTTTCTTTTAAATAAACGCTGTTCTTTTTAACCTTTTATTGATCAAAAAATAAAAAAGCAGTGCAACTGTTTTCAGCACTGATAATAAATCAGAATATTAGAATGATTTCTAAAGGATTGACACTGAAGACTGGAGTAATGACTCTGGAAATGCAACTTTAATTACAGATAGAAATTCATTTTTAATGTATATTAATATAGAATAACATTGATTAACAGCCTTGATAAGCATAAGAAACTTCTTTAAAAAACATTAAATGAGAGGGATGTGTCCAAACTTTTGACTGGCAGTGTATATAGCTAGGAATGCTTTGAAATGTATTTGAAGGTTCAAACACCTGGTATGAAGGTTAAGCGCGTTTGTGCATGAATGGGGTCATACAGGTTCTATAGGTTCTAGAAGCACTGAGGCAGATGTTGCCATGACGAACCATTAATACAGCGGATTGGCTGCAAAGACGTGACCATAAATGGAGAAACTCAAGCGTTCTTCCTGCTCAAACACGTCGTTTGTAAAGCGTATGCATGAAAGGAGAGGACGGAAACAGCAGACGGCCGTGGGTCTTATGTAATTGGGCCACGTTGCTGCTCCTTTTCCCCGTGAATCTGGGCTAGCTCCCTCTAGGCAAATAACCAACCGCTGATGTGAGTTAAGCAGCAAGGAGCAATGTACTGAAATTTTGCATTAATCAGAGCTGAGCGCTTGTGTAAGAAAAGCTAATAAGAGACCAGTGACGTTTATGGCTCTATATTAGACAATTAGGGTCAACTGGATGTTATGTTCTTTGAGGGAAATAATAACGATATTTGCATAAGCCTCTTTACATTTGATTGCACTGACAGGCAATTCAACTGTGAAACTGCATAATTATCCATCATCAGATAATTATTAGAACACCATTAAAACAATGTCATTTCTACCTTTGAAAACGCACAAATAAACAAAACATGCCAAAAGGGAAATTATAAAGGGCAACGCAGACATTGTTCATAATTCCAAAAAAAAGACAACCTTTGATATATCAAAAGTATTTCAACATCGAAAATGTCACATATTTCCGTTTAACCAGCCTGGTTTCATTGTTCATACGTAGGTATTTTGACGTAACGGTTAGAGACCCAAAACGTACATTTTTGTATGTTTTTATCGATGCAAAAACGTACAATTTAGACGTATTTCAACGTTTAAAACGTACAAACAGCTAAGTATTTTTAGCTAAAAAACTTTAAATGCTTACGTATCTTTTATTTCATTATCGTATCAATGACTTTTTATCATTTTATTAATACGCGATTTCGATTTTTAGCTCCCTTAACCTACCTCCAAACCTTAACCTACCCAATTTTATAGAAAATATGCATTTTAATCATTTTATTAATACGCGATTTAGATTTTTAGCTCCCTTAACCTGCCTCCAAACCTTAACCTACCCATTTTATAGAAAATATGCATTTTAATCATTTTATTAATACGCGATTTCGATTTTTAGCTCCCTTAACCTACCTCCAAACCTAAACCTACCCAATTTTATAGAAAATATGCATTTTAATCATTTTATTAACACGCGATTTAGATTTTTAGCTCCCTTAACCTGCCTCCAAACCTAAACCTACCCAATTTTATAGAAAATATGCATTTTAATCATTTTATTAACACGCGATTTCGATTTTTAGCTCCCTTAACCTGCCTCCAAACCTAAACCTACCCAATTTTATAGAAAATGTGCATTTTAATCATTTTATTAATACGCGATTTCGATTTTTAGCTCCCTTAACCTACCTCCAAACCTAAACCTACCCAATTTTATAGAAAATATGCATTTTAATCATTTTATTAATACGCGATTTCGATTTTTAGCTCCCTTAACCTACCTCCAAACCTAAACCTACCCAATTTTATAGAAAATGTGCATTTTAATCATTTTATTAATACGCGATTTCGATTTTTAGCTCCCTTAACCTACCTCCAAACCTAAACCTACCCAATTTTATAGAAAATGTGCATTTTAATCATTTTATTAATACGCGATTTCGATTTTTAGCTCCCTTAACCTACCTCCAAACCTAAACCTACCCAATTTTATAGAAAATATGCATTTTAATCATTTTATTAATACGCGATTTAGATTTTTAGCTCCCTTAACCTGCCTCCAAACCTTAACCTACCCAATTTTATAGAAAATGTGCATTTTAATCATTTTATTAATACGCGATTTAGATTTTTAGCTCCCTTAACCTGCCTCCAAACCTAAACCTACCCAATTTTATAGAAAATGTGCATTTTAATCATTTTATTAATACGCGATTTCGATTTTTAGCTCCCTTAACCTACCTCCAAACCTAAACCTACCCAATTTTATAGAAAATATGCATTTTAATCATTTTATTAATACGCGATTTAGATTTTTAGCTCCCTTAACCTGCCTCCAAACCTTAACCTACCCAATTTTATAGAAAATGTGCATTTTAATCATTTTATTAATACGCGATTTAGATTTTTAGCTCCCTTAACCTGCCTCCAAACCTAAACCTACCCAATTTTATAGAAAATGTGCATTTTAATCATTTTATTAATACGCGATTTCGATTTTTAGCTCCCTTAACCTACCTCCAAACCTAAACCTACCCATTTTTATAGAAAATGTGCATTTTAATCATTTTATTAATACGCGATTTCGATTTTTAGCTCCCTTAACCTACCTCCAAACCTAAACCTACCCAATTTTATAGAAAATATGCATTTTAATCATTTTATTAATACGCGATTTAGATTTTTAGCTCCCTTAACCTACCTCCAAACCTGAACCTACCCAATTTTATAGAAAATATGCATTTTAATCATTTTATTAATACGCGATTTAGATTTTAAGCCCCCTTAACCTACCTCCAAACCTTAACCTACCCATTTTATAGCAATATAAAAGGATATAAAGCGTAACTTACCAAAAAATGCAAGGAAATTACCATTTTAGTAACAATATAGCATAAAAAACATTTTTATAGTCACTGATAGCCCACGCCTACCTCTAAATCTAACGTTAACCGTTTGAATTAATTAACAGTTGAAATTAATGCAATTGAAAACATAGGGCCATTGGTATGAAACTAAAACAAGAATAATAATGAAATTAATGGCGTGATTTCAACATTCATAAAGATTCTAGCTGTTGTCAAAACGTCAGTTTTGTACGTTAAAATGATAAAAATACGTAAGTATTAGTACGTTTAGATGCTGTAAATACGTCAGTATTGTACGTTTTAGTGTCTTGAAAAACGTAAGTAAATGTACGTTTTGTAGAACCACATTTTACGTAAAATACATACGAATTATCATGAGATCACATTGGTTTAACCGAAGTTCGTGCAGCTTTAATGTGTTTCAGGTGGATTTATTAGCATTTTACAAACCAAGGAGTCTGTTTTTCTGCAAGCACCATAAAAAATGCAAACTTAGAAAGAAACTGCAAAAGGAAAACTGTCAGAAGATCAGAATGAGTTTGCAATATTTTAGGCAATGCATTTCAAACTTTAGCCTCAATTTTGGGACTGTAGCATTGGTTGTTTTGAAATGAGCATTTTAATAGATGCAACAATGACAAGCTTGAAATGCATGCCATGAAATTATATAGTGCACAAGTTTTTATAGTCATATGTGACCCTGGACCACAAAACCAGTCATAAGGGTCAATTTTTCGAAATTGAGAGGTATATATCACCTGAAAGATGAATAAATAAGCTTTCCATTGATGTATGGAATATATTATAAAATCTTTAATCTGAGGGTGCAAAAAGGTAAAAATATTGAGAAAATCACCTTTAAAGTTGTCCAAATGAAGTTCTAAGCAATGCATATTACTAATCAAAAATGAAGTTTTGATATATTTACAGTAAGAAATTTACTAAATATCTTCATGGAACATGCATTTTACTTAATATCCTAATGATTTTTGGAATAAAAGAAAAATCAATCATTTTGACCCATGCACTGCATTTTTAGCCATTGCTACAAATATACCCCAGCGACTTATGACTTTTTGTCATTTTGTGCTCCAGGGTCACATATATAAATCAATTAATGGAAACTTATGTACAGACAAGCTCTTAGTCAAGCCGTATATGAAAATGAATATCCTTTGCACAGTGTCAGTTGATGGAAAACTTTTACTATCTTTTTAAATTAGCTTTTTTTAAGATGACAGCTGTCATCTTAATAGGAAAACTCTTGTTTTTGCTGTTTTGTCTGACAGATGGCCATGCAGAGCGCATTCTCTGAGCCGTGCTGATATAGCAATAAAATGGCTTAAAAAATAAGCTGAATATGGGAAACAACAGATTTGGATTTACCCATATTAAATGCGCTCTTTTGCTGATTTATTAAAGTCGTTTGTTTTAATATATTACGATTAGAGCTGATACTAATAATAAGATATATATGTGTGACCCTGGACCACAAAAACAATCTTAGGTAGCACATTTACAGCAATAGCCACAAATACATTGTATGGGTCAAAATGACTGATTTTTCATTAGGATATTAAGTAAAGATCACGGTCCATGAAGATATTTTGTCAATTTCCTGCTGTAAATACATTATCAGTCAAAAGTTTGGACACACCCTCTCATTTAATGTTTTTTTAAAGAAGTCTCTTCTGCTCATCAAGGCTGCATTTATTTGATAAAAAATACAGAAAAAAAAGAGTAATATTGCAAAATGTTATTACAATATAAAAGTAACGGTTTTTATTTGAATATACTTTACACTATAATTTATTTCTGTGATGCAAAGCTGAATTTTCATCAGCTGTTACTCCAGTCTTAAGTGTCACATGATCCTTCAGAAATCATTCTAATATACTGATTTATTATTAGAATTATCAAATATTTTTGTTGCAACCTGTGATTGTTTTTTCAGGATTCTTTGATGAATAACAAGTTAAAAAGAACAGCATTTATTCAAAATATAAATCTTTTCTAACAATGTAAATCTATGCTACCACTTTTTATTAATTTAACACATCCTTGGTGAATAAAAGTATTCATTTCTTTCAAAAAAAACTTTTGAACAGTAGTGTATATTGTTAGAAAATATGTTTTATTTTAAATGCATGCTATTCTTTTTTAACCTTTTATTGGTCAAAAAAACTTTTTTTTTTTTTTTTTTTTTTAAATAAAAATAATTTCCAGCACTGATAATAAATCAGCATATTAGAATGATTTTTGAAGGATCGTGTGACACTGAAGACTGGAATAATGATTCTGGAAATTCAACTTTAATTACAGATATAAATTAAATTGCAATGTATATTAATATAGAAAAACATTGATTTGCATCGTAATAATATTACATTTATTTTTTTTCTGTATTTTTGATCAACTTTAAAGAAACTTCTTTAAAAAAACATTAAATGAGAGGGTGCGTCCAAACTTTTGACAGCTAGTGTATATTAAAACCTATTTTTTGATTAGTAATATGCATTGCTAAGAACTTCATTTGGACAACTTTAAAGGTGGTTTTCTCAATATTTGTATTTTTTTTTTTTTTACCCTCAGATTTCAGATTTTCAAATAGTTGTATCTTGGCCAAATATTGTCCTATGCATACAATGCATACATCCCACCAATCCATGCATCTTATTTATTCAGCTTTCAGTTAATGTATAAATCTCAATTTGACTGATTATGACTGGTTTTGTGGTCCAGGGTCACATATACTGGTTTGCATGAAATGCTATTGCATATATCAATGTCTTTTGATTTTTATTTGTATAATCGTATGTTGTTTTCAGGGTGATTTCAGCAAAGACTCACCACCAGGCTGTGGACTATAACATTTTTGAGGGCATGCTGTGTCATGGACTTCCAGTGGTCACCATCTCCAGGGGGAAAGTGGTTTACGAAAACGGCCAGCTGTTCACAAAACAGGGCATGGGACGATACATCCCACGGAAACCCTTCTCTGAATTTGTGTACAAGAGAATTAATCAGCGGGAAAAGGTAAGACAAGTTTGGTGTGGTTATTGTGTGCTATATGAACTGTAATTAATGATTCTGTCTTTGTTTTTCTTTAGGTTGGAAAGCCCATTGCTGTGTGCAGAGAACCATACACTGGAGAAATCATATCTGTAGCCCTGTAATCATAGAAGAATAATGTTGAATTTACAGAAAACAAAAAGGAAAAAAGGGCTTTCCCATAGAAGAAACTTTTCAAGCTTCACAAAGAACTTTTTTGGTGCTGTGAAGAACCCAGAAACCACTGCAATGCTCTGAAAAACCCATAAAATGGTGCTTCAATGAACCACTTGACCACTTGTGCATTAATAATCAATTCAGAGATTCTCCTATAAACTGTTTGAAGTTACGCCCAAAAATGCCATGCAGTATTGTCAAATATAGTTATTTTAGTTACAAAATATTTTAAATACTGTTTTTATATTCTGTCATGATCAGACTTTGAGAAGACATTGATTTTATTATGAAAAAAATACTTTTATTCAGCTAAGATGCATTAAAATTGATCAAGACATTTACAATATTACAAAAGACTTTTTCCAAGTAAATGTGAATGAACTGAGAATAAATGTTTCTTGAAAATTCAGCTTTATGAAAGGAATAAATGACACAAAATATACATAGAAAAGTGTTATTTTAAATTGTAATAATATTTCAGTTTCTTTCAAAAAAAAAAGAAAGAATAAAAATGTACTGAAACCAAACTTTTGAACAGTAGTGTATATTGTTAGAAGACCTTTCTATTTTAAATAAATGCTGTTCTTTTTTAACCTTTAATTGATTAAAAAAAAAAAAATCCAGAAAAAAGTATCACAGGTTGCAAAAAAAAAAAAAAAAAAAAAAAATACTGATAATAAATCAGCATATTAGAATGATTTTTGAAGGATCATGTGACACTGAAGACTGGAGTAATTCAACTTTAATTACAGATATAAATTAAATTTTAATGTATATCAATATAGAAAAACATTGATTCACGTCGTAATAATATTTCACAATATTAATTTTTCTTTCTGTATTTTTGATCAAGTGAAAACAGCCTTACAAACAAATAAATGCTATATACAATATATACACGTATACAAATATATCCAAGTAAATGTGAATGAACTGATCATAAATGCATAAATGTTTCTGGAAATATATTAAAATAAATGTAGCCTTGGTCAGGTTAAGGTTTCAAAACCATTAAAAAAAACGTACCGACCCTAAACCTTTGAACAGATGTTTTGTATTCTATAGGATATAAGTTTAAAACATATGCATATGCTCATTGCTCAATGGCTTTCACCTCAATCTGAGTCTGTTAACCCCTGAAGAGTCAAACAATGCACAATGACCACTAGGGCTTCCCTTGGTCCATACAGAACACATTGATGGCCTATTTGCCCCCTATACTCTGATCGCTGGGTCATCACAAACAGGACACCTCCTTTCTGTATATAGTGCAATGCAAAGGTGCACTTTTTGATAAAAGGAGTGTGAAATTGCATTGTGAATGTATTCTATCAAACCTGTGATCATGGTTGGTGTGTTGCAGACTTCAAGCGTATTTAAACACCATCAGGGTTTGTCCTCTTCTTATGAAACAGTAAAGGACACCAAAAACTGGGCTGCAATAAAAACAAAAGAAGTTCATAAATGCACTGCTTTAAAGATGCTTGAATACGTTTACTAGAAAACGTGACTAACCTGCATGGCTAAAGTCTTTAGAGCTCCTTTCTCTTCTGCTTTAGTTTTGCCCCGCTTTCTCAAAATCTTTGCGTGCAGATATGCAGCTCTTTTCTCTGCGACGTCTGAGAAGAACTGTTCAGACAGAACAACCCTGAGCTGGAGCATCTGCGATGACAGCAGAATCAGAACGACCAGCAAAGCCAGGACGACAGACAGAGGAACCAGAGACTGATGGAGCCACAGTTGCGGTTCAGGCAAACACTTCTTCTCAAACAGAGACACGGTGTAGGAAAAGTTCGCCCCTTTTGCGCTTTCATCAACAGGCAAACCTAGAAAGGTTGTGGCCCTCTTTTCAAAACAAAGGAGAAAATAGTTAGATGAAATTCAGACTTCAGTTACTCACCCTGATTTTGCAGAACATTGTGGTCCAAACAACATTGGACCCTACTGATTTTCACTGCATGGACAATAAAAAAACACTTTTTTTTTTAAAGAAAGAAATTCATACATAGTGGAGCGACATGAGAGTGAGTAAATTATGACAACATTTTCATTTTCCGTGAATTATCCCTTCAAACCTGCAGAAATTAATTCGTTTTCAAACTAGAGCAGAACACATTTGTAACCCTGGTGCACAAAACCAGTCATAAGGGTCCATTTTTCTAAATTAAGATTTATACATCATCTAAAAGCTGTTTAGTGCACTCATTTCATGCTCATTTTGGATAATAAAGTTTATTGTTAAACTGTTAAACCTCTTGCCTTCATTATGCCTCTTTGTCATGTCATTATAAGTGTTTGATCACCACAATTGAGTGATCATTGCAAAAAAAAAAAAAAAAAATATATATATATATACAGGTCCTTCTCAAAAAATTAGCATATTGTAATAAAGTTCATTATTTTCTGTAATGTACTGATAAACATTAGACTTTCATATATTTTAGATTCATTACACACAACTGAAGTAGTTCAAGCCTTTTTTTTGTTTTAATATTGATGATTTTGGCATACAGCTCATGAAAACCCAAAATTCCTATCTCAAAAAATTAGCATATCATGAAAAGGTTCTCTAAACGAGCTATTAACCTAATCATCTGAATCAACTAATTAACTCTAAACACCTGCAAAAGATTCCTGAGGCTTTTAAAAACTCCCAGCCTGGTTCATTACTCAAAACCGCAATCATGGGTAAGACTGCCGACCCGACTGCTGTCCAGAAGGCCATCATTGACACCCTCAAGCAAGAGGGTAAGACACAGAAAGAAATTTCTGAACGAATAGGCTGTTCCCAGAGTGCTGTATCAAGGCACCTCAGTGGGAAGTCTGTGGGAAGGAAAAAGTGTGGCAGAAAACGCTGCACAACGAGAGGGGGACCTGCGGAAGCAGTGGACTGAGTCTGGAGTAGAAACATCCAGAGCCACCGTGTACAGGCGTGTGCAGGAAATGGGCTACAGGTGCCGCATTCCCCAGGTCAAGCCACTTTTGAACCAGAAACGGCGGCAGAAGCGCCTGACCTGGGCTACAGAGAAGCAGCACTGGACTGTTGCTCAGTGGTCCAAAGTACTTTTTTCGGATGAAAGCAAATTTTGCACGTCGTTCGGAAATCAAGGTGCCAGAGTCTGGAGGAAGACTGGGGAGAGGGAAATGCCAAAATGCCTGAAGTCCAGTGTCAAGTACCCACAGTCAGTGATGGTCTGGGGTGCCATGTCAGCTGCTGGTGTTGGTCCACTGTGTTTTATCAAGGGCAGGGTCAATGCAGCTAGCTATCAGGAGATTTTGGAGCACTTCATGCTTCCATCTGCTGAAAAGCTTTATGGAGATGAAGATTTCATTTTTCAGCACGACCTGGCACCTGCTCACAGTGCCAAAACCACTGGTAAATGGTTTACTGACCATGGTATTACTGTGCTCAATTGGCCTGCCAACTCTCCTGACCTGAACCCCATAGAGAATCTGTGGGATATTGTGAAGAGAAAGTTGAGAGACGCAAGACCCAACACTCTGGATGAGCTTAAGGCCGCTATCGAAGCATCCTGGGCCTCCATAACACCTCAGCAGTGCCACAGGCTGATTGCCTCCATGCCACGCCGCATTGAAGCAGTCATTTCTGCAAAAGGACTCCCGACCAAGTGTTGAGTGCATAACTGAACATAATTATTTGAACGTTGACTTTTTTTGTATTAAAAACACTTTTCTTTTATTGGTCGGATGAAATATGCTAATTTTTTGAGATAGGAATTTTGGGTTTTCATGAGCTGTATGCCAAAATCATCAATATTAAAACAATAAAAGGCTTGAACTACTTCAGTTGTGTGTAATGAATCTAAAATATATGAAAGTCTAATGTTTATCAGTACATTACAGAAAATAATTAACTTTATCACAATATGCTAATTTTTTGAGAAGGACCTGTATATACATTGTGTTTATGTATATACTGAATTCTATACACAGTACTAGTCAAAAGTTTGGACACACGAATGGGAAAGTGTCCTTTTGACTGGTACTGTATTTTAATATACATATAAAGAATATCGGCCGATATATCGGTATTTTTTTACTCCCAGATATCGGTATCAGTATCGGCATCCAAAAAACCCATATCGGTCTGGCTCTAATTTCTATAAGTAAAAGCAAGGTATGGTGTGTAGGCCTAAAAAATCTGGGTTCACTCTCTTTTAACCTTAAGTAGATTGATATAATGACAATCATATTTTGCTGTTTATGAATGAACCCACAGATATTGTACTTGTTTTGGTAAATACAGACATATTTTGTCTATAGAATCCAGTTTCACTCTCATTCATATCTGAATTGTGTGAGAACTAAAGAAAAGACAAATGTGACCCTGGAGCACAAAACCAGTCTTAAGTCGCTGGGGTATATTTGTAGCAGTAGCCAAAAATAAATTTTTTTTTTATGCCAAAAAATCATTAGGATATTAAGTAAAGATCATGTTCCATGAAGATATTCAGTAAATTTTCCACTGTAAATACATCAAAACTTAAATTTTAATAAGTAATATGCATTGCTAAGAACTTCATTTGGACAACTTTAAAGATGATTTTCTCAGTATTTAGATTTTTTTTTTTTTTGCACCCTCAGATTCCAGATCTACAAATAGTTGTATCTCGGCCAAATATTGTCCTATTCTAACAAACCATACATCAATGAAAAGCTTATTTATTCAGCTTTTAGATGACCTGAGTTAGACATACCCTAACTGTATTGACCCGGATCATACAGACCACGCATGCACATCAAAGAGACGAGACAAGACCAGCATTTGAGGTTAAAAAGTATATAAACTGTCAATTTTTTTTCAAACATAACTGTTCGTTTTGCTAGTCGGCTTGGATTGTTTAGCGCTTTTAAAACTGGATTTAAACTGCATTTTGGAAGTTCTAACTTGGGGACACCATTGAAGTCCATTATATGCAGAGAAATCCTGAAAAGTTTTCCTCAAAAAACAATTTATTTATGACTGAAGAAAGAAAGACATGAACATCTTGGATGACAAGGGGGTGAGAACATTATCTGTAAATTGTTGTTCTGAAAGTGAATAGAGGCTAGGTTTATGCAAGCGGTGTCCACTTCTAAGTTAGTGCTTACGTTCACAGCAGCACAAATACAGTTATTTTCATTCTCAGTTTAGTTATAGTAACATTAAAACACTACCCAGATAGCACATGTACGTCTGCAAGATGTCTGTTCTGGAAAGCATCTGCTGTGTACAAACGTCTGGCAGACATCTGTAATATGTCAGTTTTACATCCATTCTAAATCATAAACATCTTAAAGACATCTAATAGACGTCTATTTGACATCTGATAGGAAACGTCCAATATACGTATTGCAGATGGGCAAACGACGTCTTGCAGATGTAAATGCAGACGTCAAATAGACGTCTCCAAGATGTACGTGTGCTATCAGGGTGAAGAATAAAGATATCCAATGTATGTGTAAAACAATAATGCAACTTCTTTGTTTACCTGAACTTTTATCCCCACAGGAACACGAAGGGGCTCCATTTCTGCAAGTCGCTTGCTCAGAACTACGATAAGCCAGTAAATCAGGGCGTCTAGACTGATAAACACCAGCCAGGTGAGACAATGAGTGAATATGGGAAGACTGAACTTGAGCATGGCTTTCCACCGCCGACTCGTCGGACGAAAAGACGGAGTCATTACGTAAAAGTCCGATTCGGTTTTGGTAAGCGGAAGGACACAGGGTTTACCCTTTTCCCCTTGCCGCTCATCAAAACGACGGAAAGTTTGTGTGATGTATATGTTGTTGTACTTTTTGTCCACATGGAACCTTCTCAGGTAAAGAGCGGTGAGAAGCAGGAGAAATAAAAGACCTAATGTCGGAGACAATATCTTCCCTATTGAGGACAAAGCGTTGGTCAACGCTAACACGTCTTGCGCCGTTTGGTTTAAAGCTTGTTCAGCCTCGCTGAGGTGAATTTTGAAATCGTCCGAGTCCACCTTTGCCTTAAGGTTAAAATTAGCATCATAACTCCCTAGCTGAAAGTTCCTAAAGTAGTTTTTAAGTTGCTCTCCCACCCACTTCAGCATTTGGATATAATTCCCCAGGGGCTCTGTATTAATATCCAATAACTTTTCCTCCAAGTTGCAGAGGAGCCCTTTCACAAGCAGCCTCATGTTCTGTAACGTGTTCTGGATGTTGAAGAAGATCACCGAACTGGTTCCTAAAGTAAGAAGAAGGCTCTTCACTTGTTTCATACCCATCGAGATCAAAACCAAGGCTCCAAAACAGCGGATCCTTTCTGAGAAATACATCGCCGGTGTTAAGCTTATGCAAAAAACGCAAGCGAAGGGAACCGAGACCTCCTGAATACATCTGAAGGAAAAGTGGAGGATGAGGAAGAGGAAGGAGCTCAGAATAAGGCTGGTGGTAAAACAGGTCATCAGGAGGAGAAGTTTTTCCCTCCAGGTTTTTGTGGCGTTGGTCGTGTACAGACCACATATTTTGGACCAGGCCCGTCTCAGTCCATCTACCAGTTGATGCAATTTAGCTTGAATCATCATTTTACTAACCTGAAATTGCAGAAACAGGGAATGGTTGATGATTTTATCATTACACTAAAAAACAAAAAACTAAATTTGTTGAGACAACTTAAAATAATTTGTTACCTTGCTTCCTTAAAATGTTATGCTCAGTCAACTCAAATAAGTTCATTCAAGTTGAAATGTTAAGTTGCACTAAGTGATGACTTAGATATTCAAGTTGACTAAACTAAAAAATTGTTTGTTAAACTTAACAGCTGAGTTTGTTACTCGGCTGCCTTAAAATTTTAAGGCAGCAAAGTAACAGATTATTTTAGTTTGACTCAACAAAGTTTTTTGAAGTGTATAACCTTTAACAAAAAATACATTTGTTGGGTTTCAAGTTGACAAAACTTTTTTCAAGTTGACTGAACTTAAAATTTTAAGGCAGCCAGGTAACAAATTATTTTAAGTTGACTCAACAAATAGTTTTTTAAAGTGTATAACCTTTAACAAAAATACATTTGTTGGGTTTAAAGTTGACTAAACTTTTTTCAAGTTGACTGAAATTTTAAGGCAGTCAGGTAACAAATTATCTTAAGTTGCCTCAACAAATTGTTTTTATAATGTTGAATAATGTATGTATTATTTTGATCTACAGTGGCCACAAAACATATTTAGACAGCTAACAAAATATCAATGTGATACAGCAGCACAAGCACATAAGTACACTGTAAAAAAACGCAATTTGTTGAGTCAACTTAAAATCATTTGTTACCTTGCTGCCTTACAATTTTAAGTTCAGTCAACTCAAATAAGTTTATTCAAGTTGAAATGTTAAGTCGTACTAAGTGACAACTTAGATTTTCGAGTTGACTAAACTAAAAAAGCTTGTTAAACTTAACAGCTGAGTTTGTTACTACTTAAAATTGCCTTACAATTTTAAGTTGAATCAACTCAAATATCAAAGTTTAGTAAAACGTAACATTTCAAGTTGACTAAACTTTTTTCAACTTTTTACAGTGGCCACAAAACATATTTAGACAGCTAACAAAATATCAATGTGATACAGCAGCACAAGCACATAAGTACACTGTAAAAAACAAAAAACAAAACAAAAACAAAAACAAAAAAAAACACAATTTGTTGAGTCAACTTAAAATCATTTGTTACCATGCAGCCTTAACATTTTAAGTTCAGTCAACTCAAATCAGTTTATTCAAGTTGAAATATTAAGTGACAACTTAGATATTCAAGTTGACTAAACAAAAAAAAATGTTTGTTAAACTTGAAAGCCGTGTTTGTTACTCGGCTGCCTTAAAATTTTATGTTGAATCAACTCAAATATCTAAGTTGTCACTTAATAAAATGTAACATTTTCAAGTTGACTGAACTTAAAATTTTAAGGCAGCCAGGTAACAAATTATTTTAAGTTGACTCAAATTGTTTTTTACAGTGTATAATGTCTGCATTATTTTGATATACAGTGGCCACAAAACAAATTTAGACAGCTAATAAAATAACAAAATATCAATGTAATACAGCAGCACAAGCACATAAGTACACTGTAAAAAACAAAAACCGCAATTTGTTGAGTCAACTTAAAATCATTTGTTGCCATGCTGCCTTAAAATGTTAAGTTCAGTCAACTCAAATAAGTTTATTCAAGTTGAAATGTTAAGTGACAACTAAGATATTCAAGTTGACTAAAATGAAAAAATAGTTTGTTAAACTTTACAGCTGTGTTTGTTACTCGGATGTCTTAAATTTAAAGTTTAATCAACTCAAATATCTAAGTTGACACTTAGTAAAACGTAACATTTTCGAGTTGAATGAACTTAAAAGCCAGGTAACAAATTATTATTTTTTAAAATTAATTATTTAAAGTTGACTCAACAAATAATTTTTACAGTGTATAATAATAACCTTTAACAAAAAATAAATGTGTTGGGTTTTAGATCATGAAACAATATAGATATCTTGCATGTGCAAATGCAATAGTTAAAAAAAAATTAATTTGTTTGCAGAATTAATTTGTCACATGGTTATTTTGTTATCTAGGCTAATTCAGTGACATTCAGACATTTGTCAGTGTGGCTTAAGTTATATAACACCAATATTGAAATTTGAATCTTTTAATACAAATTAGTTTATTTTATAATGCTTCATTTTTTTTTTTTTTTTTTTTTTTTTTTATCCAATGATAATAGTAGTATTTTACAGTTAGTTATCCTATTTTTCATCATTTCACTTACCTTTTATTTGCTAGCCGGCTCGTCAGCTCACGAGTGTGTTGTGACAGTCCAGCATTCATCTTTTTAAAGTAAAGCAAGCGGAAGCTGATTTTATCCCCCAGTTGTTCACTTCCTTTTTTAGCCATCATCTCAGCACTTACTCATAACCACAGAACAGCGCTGACAAAAAAACACCTCATGATTAATGTGCTTTCAGAAAAATACAATGCAATTTTGTTGTTTGTAGAAAGCCGTATGCTTGCTTTCCAAATGTCTTGATCATTTTGATAACAAAGGAAAGCAAAAATGTTTCTAGGGCCAAATTATAACACAAAATTTATGATATAATAAATAAACACATGAATGAAAAACTTAACCCTAACCCTATACCAGTCAAAAGTTTTTGAACAGTAAGATTTCTAATGCTTTTAAAAGTATCTTGTGCTCACAAAGCCTGCATTTATTTTAAAAAAAAGAATAGCAAAAACAGTACAATTTACAAATAGAACTATTTTCTATTTGAATATATTTTGAAATGTAATTTATTCCTGTGATTTCAAAGATTTTTTTAGCATCATTACTCCAGTCACATGATCCTTCAGAAATCATTCTAATATTCTGATTTGCTGCTCAAAAAAACATACTATTTATTTATTTATTTTTCAGGTTTCTTTGATGAATAGAAAGCACAGAAGAACAGCGTTTATCGGAAATATAAATCTTCTGTAACATTATAAATGTTTTTATCATCACTTTTGAACAATGTAAAGCATCCTTGCTAAATAAAAGTATAAATATTCTATTATTTATCTTTTTTTTTTTTTTAATGATGCTGACAATGTAGTTTTGATCACAGGAACACAGGATTTTTTTTTTTTTTTTTTTTTTTTTTTTACAGTTTTTGCTGTACTTTGGATCAAATAAATGCAGGCTTGGTGAGCAGAAGAGACTAATAGTGTATATATTGTATATACACTACCAGTCAAAAGTCTGGACACTCCCTCTCATTTAATGTTTTGTAAAGTAGTTTCTCATGCTTATTTTCACTTGATCAAAAACACTGAAAAAAAAAATTTATATTGTGAAATATTATTGCGATGTAAATCAATGTTTTTCTATATTAATATACATTAAAAATTAATTTATATCTGTAATTAAAGTTGAATTTCCAGAATCATTACTCCAGTCTTCAGTGTCACATGATCCTTCAAAAATCATTCTAATATGCTGATTTATTATCAGTATTATTTTTTTAGTATTTTTTGCAGTATTTTTTTTTTTTTTTTTTTTTTTTGGAACCTTTGATACTTTTTCCAGGATTTTCAACAATTTCAACAATATACACTATTGTTCAAATGTTTGATTTTTATTCTTTCTTTTTTTTTTTTTTTTTTGAAAGAAATTAATACTTTTATTCACCAAGGATGTGTTAAATTAATAAAAAGTGATAGTTTACATTGTTAGAAAAGATTTATATTTTGAATAAATGCTGTTCTTTTTAACTTGTTATTCATCAAATAATCCTGAAAAAAGAATCACGGGTTGCAATAAAATATTTGTTTCTAGCATTGATAATTAATATTAATATTAATAATGATTAATAATAAATCAGCATATAGAATGATTTCGGAAGGATCATGTGACACTTAAGACTGGAGTAACAGCTGATGAAAATTCAGCTTTGCATCACAGGAATAAATTATACTGTAAAGTATATTCAAATAAAAAACATTATTTTATATTGTAATAACATTTTGCAATATTACAGACTTTTTCTGTATTTTTGATCAAATAAATGCAGCCTTGATGAGCAGAAGAGACTTCTTTAAAAAGCATTAAATGAGAGGATGTGTCCAAACCTTTGACTAGTAGTGTACATTCATTATATTTTTGTGTAAACACTGTACATTGATTTATTTTCTATTCACTTTTTAAGTTAAGCTAAAGCTGTATGCATGTGTGTGCATGTGTGTGTGTGTGTGTGTGTGTGTGTGTGTGTGTAGTGTATGTTGTTTTTCACATCATTTCAAGAAACATTAGAGACATATTGCTTTTGTTTGCGAACGCTCATTTTCCAGTGTAATATCCATTTTTTATTTTTTAATTTGAAAAATAACTTACATAAATCTCTGTACTCAACCATACTTGACCAAGACATAGCCTTGGCATGAACACATTGCACCAAAAAAAAGAAAAGAAAAGAAAAAAAAACAATAGAGAAGGCATTTGAAATAGAACAGAACATACCTTTGACATCATGAGACATTATTCCACTTCCATAATATCTAGAGAGACAGAGCTTTCTGTTAAAAATTCTGTAGATCGTAGACAGAAATCAAAAGTCTGAAAGCTTGATCAAATGTATTTTTTACATAGGAAGAGGTGTAATGTCTCAGTGTGTATTTCCATTCGTCGCATTAAAACTGATTCATCGACTTCTCAGACACAAGAAGCTCTGATTGTTGCTTAAAAAATAGAAAATAAAAAATAAACAGGTCTTGGCTTGTAAATAAACTAACAAAAATATATTAAATGACTTCTACTTTCTTGAAAGGAAGAAATAAAGAGCAAAAAGCTATATCGTGTGGCAATATCGTCGTCCCGATGTGCATTTCTCCGCAGACAGCATCATGCTCGGAAAACTGTACAGCACAATACTGCGAAAGTCAGTGAGCTGCGGCCGCCTCCGGTAAAAAGATCTCGTGAAATTTGGGGGCTCTTTTGTCAGGAATACTGCAGCTTCCGTAAAGATATAAAAATCCCTGCTCACGTTTTTCCCTTAAATTTGTCAACAAAGTATGGTTTTACAAGGTGGAATGTTCATTCGGAATTTTGCCCTGCCTAATTTTCGCTAAAAGTCAATTCAAGGGTGAAGGATCGTCGCCGACATGCACTGTACAAGAAACTGCTTTTTTTTTTTTCTCCAAATATCGTCTTTATCAAAACATGCTGAGTTACTGTAAGATGTGCCCAAGCCATGTTGCCAAAAACCCTTTTCAACATGCTTGTTAAACGAATGAACGTCAAACGATATACAACAGACTAAAACTAGGAGAGCTGTGGGAAACAAACAGCCCTGAAAACGAAAAAAAGTAAAACTTGGACCATATCCGGGAGGGAAAATCTGACAACGGAAGCAAGAAGTACAGAGGGTTTACCCTGGGACAAGGGAGAAGTAGAGAAACGTGTACAATTTGCACATCATCTTTAGCTTCATAAGGCTCACGCCTTTACAATAACAAATCATAGACATTTATTTTTTTACGTCTTTGTCACATGAACAGATTCTTCACTGTAAATAAAACGTTAAGCTTGTTGTTTATCCGCTTGTCTGTCTGTAAAAACACAGTAGAGAGACCAATGAACGGTCTACAGGACAAAAAACAGTTTTTTTTGTTTGTTTTTTTTCTCAAATCACACGGTAGCATTCACTCCCCATGAAAATCATGCACTAGTGAAATTTATTTTTAAAAATAATAGAAATTGTCGAAAATGGCTGATCCGGTTCGTTCTCTTTTTTTTCTTTTTTTTCTCATTGTATTTTTTTTTTTTTTGCAAGTAGCAGTCTGAGAAAATTATTTTCTATTCACTTTTTTTTTTTCTCTCCAAGTTCAGCTAAAGTTGTGTCCATGCAACAAAAAAAACGTTATTTCTTCTTTAGGTTTCATACGGTATCAAGAGAAGTACTTCGATTTGATCTTAAAAGATATTTCAAACCTACATTTCGTCTCTAGCAGAATCGTATCTAGGGAGTGAGGCGCTCATTCCCTCGTCGTATTTTTGTTTTGTGTGTACATTTCTGGGTCTGTTGGCATGGCTTGACCCGAGGAACACTGTTAGCCCATGTAGATACAAATACATCAACATTAAAAGAAACGGAAATGGAAAACGAAAGTTGAAGAGAACATTTCGCCCCATTGGAAAAGGGGCTTTCGAAGAACTCCAAGTCAGTTTCTCAGTCCAGACTCGTCTCCAATGGCTTCAAATAACTTCTAAAAGCAGGAATTGTGACGTTCCTCAAGCTAAGGAGGCCATTTTTCCCCCAGCTTCGTCTCGTCCCTGCCCTCTAGGGGTTGCTCTTTGCGCACCGTTTGCGCGCCATTTTTTCCGAGCAAAAACAGGACCGCTTTTTTCACCCCTAAGAAACAAGCTCTGAACACACAACATCAAGCATGCAGTGTTTACCAGGGGGGACGGGACCTGTCTCAAATCTCAAACTCCACCCAATGGCTGCTACAATAACGCTAGATTTCAGAAAACTGCTACGAGCGACCGAACGGCCCGGACCCGCTGTCGAGAGACGACTGGGAAGCTCTTCTGGTCAACGGGGCCAGGGTTGGGTCGACCAACGAAGAGGGAGGAAACAGCTTGAACCAGCCGATAACCATGTTGGACAAGTCCAGATCATCTAAAAGTATCTGAGCGGCTCCCATGAAGGATTTGTGGTCCATGCGTCCGTAGTCTCCCCACACGATGATCTACGAAGGGAAGAGAATAAATGACTGTCAAGATCTAGTCGCACTCAAACGACAAAAATGACTACAAACTAGTGAGGCCTCATAATAAAATTGTATAAAACCTAAATAAACAAGCTTTCCATTGATGTATGGTTTGTTATGATAGGACAATATTTGGCCGAGATACAACTATTTGAAAATCATTAAAAAAAATAATTAACAATTATAAAAATTATGTTTCTTGCACTATAGCCTAATCCTGGCTTAGTTTAAGCCCTGACTGTGAAACCCTTTGTGTTTTAACATTAATTTATTTTTAATTTAGTGATTCCTTTTCGTACCACTAGAGGGAGCTGGTTTGCTGTGCAAGAAACATCATTTTGATTTATAGAAAATATAGAGAAAATCGCCTTTAAACAGGGTTCCCACTTTAAGCCAAATGTCAAATTCCCTGACTTTCAGTGACTAAAAAGCTGAATTTCCATGACCTACAATGAACAGATCCATCCATTTGCAAGTTTCATTTACTTGTTCACAGACGTTTTTAGTACTTTTTTTTTGCTTTTACCCATTATAAATGCACTTTGATATTTTATATTTGATATTTTTCTCTACTATTTCTACAGAAATTAATTTATGTTTTTTATGCTTACATAACCATAACCTAACTATAACAATAGGCAAAACGTGTTAAACAACACGATAAAACAAAATACAATACAAAAAAAGTACATTTTGATAAATGGAAACTAAAAATTTAAAGCAACAAACAAAAATTCCTGATATTCCATGACTTGGACAAAATAAATATAAAATTTTTGTTGACTTTGTTGCCAATTAATTTAAATGACACTTAGAGGATTTGTAGTTATTTTCTTACACATAAAATAGCAATTTAGACTCTTGCTTGACAAAATTCATATAATTTATAGTAAAAAAAAATATATATATATATATATATATATATATATATATATGACTTCCAAGTCTAGAAATCACACTTGTATCCAGGTTTTAAAACCCTGGTTCTTGAATAAAAAGAGAATAAAAAGTCTATTATTGAAGAACTTCTTTCAAGTGGCTGACAACAATAAATACTCTTATTAGGAATAAAACTACCGTGTTTTTGAACTGTGCAGAGCTGTAATTTGCTCGTATCATTTATTCAATCATTAAACTATATTTTATAGTTTTTTTTTTTATTTATTTATTTATTTTTATTTTATAGTATTTTGTAAAAAAAAAATCATAAAAAAAATAAAATAAAATATATACATATATATTTGATTCTTGCACAGCTCCCTCTAGCGGTACGCAGAGGAATCACTAAATTAAAAATAAATTAATGTTAAAACACAATGGGTTTTGCAGTCAGGGCTTAGACTAAGCCAGGAGTTGAATAGTAAGGCCTACTATGCTACTGTGTTTTAATGCTGGTCATATGCTGGTCACTTGGAGAGCCAAATATTATCTGAAGTGGTACTTGTTACAAAACATTTGAGAAGCACTGTTTTAAATAGTACAAATTCTGTTGAGACTAACCAAATGACCATGAGACAATAAGCTAAAACCGGTAACTAAAAGCATTAGTGATGACATTTTACCTGTAAAACCTTTCCTCCTGGTGTCTCTTCAAACGACAGCTGCTGCTGGTAAAGAGGGTCCAGTGTTTTCCGTGCTACTTTTGTTTTCTTTTTGGCTATGCAGGCGCCGTTCTCCAGTAGATACACCTTTACGTAAGGGGCTGGAGAAGAGCAAGCGCAGATGAAGTTTAATTGCCAGTTATGATTTTTTTAAGTCACTAAAATACACTAAAAGTGTAACCGCACTCACCTGGCAGTGCCTTAGAACTTGGTTTTCCCACAAGGCCTCTGGCTCGGATGACCTCTACCTCTAGGGCTCCTTTCTTTTCCACCATCCCGATCTGAATGTCACCTAGACGGGGAACAAAACAAGGGTGCATGAGCCACACGACTAGAGATGCAAGCGTACAAAAAGTCAAATACACAAGTGCTCACCCATAGGGGGCGTGGCTAACGTCTGTCTCCCCACGAGCTGGGCGGGGCCAAGGCCATCCAGGAAATCACTGAACTGACTGTCAGAAGAAAGCCTCACTCCAGGGAAAATGAGGCTGAGGAAAGAAAAGGGTTTGATTAGTAGGTGAAGCTCAGGGGAGAGCATCTGTTGATTTGCACAGAACAATATTTTGCATTTACAGTGAGACATTCTGCAGAGAGGAGAAGCATCAATAAGCAGCTTATTTGCTTGTTAAAGTTGTTCTATTTGTTCTACTGTGCAAAGCTGCAAATTCATCAAAATTACTGTTTTTGCTGCTGTTGAAGGTACATGAACTTCTAATTACTACCTTTAGGGTAGATTTTTACATTTTTATTTATATAAAAAATATTTTTGATAATTGTTTTAATATGTATATAATTAGTAACTTTCATTTATTATTATTATTATTATTATTATTATACTTTATTTACATATAATTTTTACTTTAATATACATTATTAATTATTATTTAATAACAGCAGTTTGCAACTTTTGTTTGAATACAATAATGAATTGAATTTAACAGGTCACAGATGTCGATGAAAGCTAAACTTATTACTTTACTATATTATTATTTTTACTATGGTAATATTATTGTTTTCATATGCATATAATTAACATGAATTTATCATTGATAATAATAATAATAATAATAATACTTTATTTGTAGTAATTATTTATTTTATAATTATTTTAAATAAACATATATACAATATATTTTATTATTATTAGAACTTTTGTTTAAATACAATAATAAATAGAATTAAACAGGTCAAATATGTAGTTGAAAGCCAAATAATAATAATAATAATAATAATAATAATAATAATAATTATTATTATTATTATTATAAAATTGTATTAGGTATTTAATAATACTTATTTTAAATATACATTTCTACATTAAAACATTTGTACTTAAAACATTTTAATATAATTATTAATAGAATTTAATTGGTTGCATTTGTTGTTGAAAGCTAAATTATTATTATTATTATTATTATTATTATTATTATTACTACTACTACTACTACTACCTATTATGTATTTAATAATACTTATTAATATTAATAAATATGCATATAACACATTATTTTTCACTATAATATATATTATTCTAAAATGCATAGAATTATTGACATAAATGTATTAATAATAATAATAATAATAATAATAATAATGTAATTATTTATTTATGATTATTTAAAATACCAAATAAACAATACATTTATTATTATTACTATTTTTACTTTTTTTTTTTTTTACAATATAAATATATAATAATTATTTAATAATAACAATTTAATATTACTAAAGTCCTATTTTTTCTAACCATATTTTATTTAAAAAAAAAAAATATACATACAGATACACATATTTGCCACTAAATTATATATTACACACAATGGTTTGTCACTTACTTTCCCTCTGAGCTGTAGCTGTTCATGCTGCCATCAGTGGATTCGCGGCTGGCTTGTCGGGTCATTCTGCTTCTCATCTCTACGGCTAAACCAGTTTCTGTGCTCCTCTGGATAGTGCTGCGCAGCTTCTTTCCTCCTGCTTCTACAGAAACAGAGAGAGACAGACAGTTTGTCAGTCGGGATATCAAGACAAAGTGATGAAGGACACGTTCTGCACATCGCCCAACGCAAAACTAACACCTCAACACCATCACCATGTGGCTCAGATGTGACAGATGTTGTGTTGTTGATCGAGACAGTGTGATATGAAGGTCCACAAACGTGGTTCTGCTCCTACAGGATAGACCGAATTCAACAATTTCTTGTTTTTGATACAGTGCATCTCTATCTGGTTAACAGACTGGCCATAGTGTCCATTACACAAAATGCAGGGTGATTTGACATGTGACCAAACACCTCAACCTGCGTCAGCATCCTCAAAGCTGAACAATTCACAACCATCATAAAAGAAGAAGTTGTTAACTTTAACAATTATAACCAGGGTGCAATTTGCAAGTGGATTTCCTCTGGTCTATGCATCCCTGCATAGGGGATAAAAACATACCTAAGTCCGGTTCTGAATCAAATGATTCACGATATGTGTTTTATTGCCCGGTTCTGAATCAAATGATTTGTGATTTGAACTTTAAGGTCCTGTTCTGAATCAACTGATTCGCGATATATGCTTTAAAATTCGGTTCTGAATCAAATAATTTGCAATACACACTTTAAAGTTCGGTTCTGAATCAAATGATTCACAATACACACTTTAAAGTCTGGGTTCTGAATCAAATGATTTGTGATTTGAACTTTAAGGTCCTGTTCTGAATCAAATTATTTGCGATACATGCTTTAAAATTCGGTTCTGAATTAACTGATTCATGATACAAGCTTTAAAGTCCCGTTCTGAATCAAATAATTCACAATACACACTTTAAAGTCTGGGTTCTGAATCAAATGATTCGCGATACATGCTTTAAAGCTCGGTTCTGAATCAAATGATTCACGATACGCATTTTAAAGTCTGGTTCTGAATCAAATGATTCACAATACACACTTTAAAGTCTGGTTCTGAATCAAATGATTCACGATACGCATTTTAAAGTCTGGTTCTGAATCAAATGATTCACGATACGCATTTTAAAGTCTGGTTCTGAATCAAATGATTCACAATACACACTTTAAAGTCTGGTTCTGAATCAAATGATTCACGATACGCATTTTAAAGTCTGGTTCTGAATCAAATGATTCACGATACGCATTTTAAAGTCTGGTTCTGAATCAAATGATTCACAATACACACTTTAAAGTCTGGTTCTGAATCAAATGATTCACAATACACACTTTAAAGTCTGGATTCTGAATCAAATGATTCACGATACACACTTTAAAGTCTGGATTCTGAATCAAATGATTCACAATACGCACTTTAAAGTCTGGTTCTGAATCAACTGATTTGCGATACATGCTTTAAAGTTCGGTTCTGAATCAAATGATTCACGATACGCATTTTAAAGTCTGGTTCTGAATCAACTGATTCACGATACATGCTTTAAAGTTCGGTTCTGAATCAAATGATTCACGATACGCATTTTAAAGTCTGGTTCTGAATCAACTGATTCACGATACATGCTTTAAAATTCGGTTCTGAATCAAATGATTCACGATACGCATTTTAAAGTCTGGTTCTGAATCAAATTATTCACAATACACACTTTAAAGTCTGGATTCTGAATCAAATGATTCACCAAATGTGCTTTGAAGTCCTGTTTTGAATCAAATAATTCGCGATACGTGCTTTGACGTCCTGTTATGTATCAAATGATTCGCGAGCTGTTTGGAGCGTTTCGAAACACTGAATCATTTTGCCACGCAGTGGTTTACTGATTCTGATTCAAAAAGCGCCATTGATACTGTGTTCTTTGCTCGCTTTCTCTATATTATTCATTCTTTTGAAAGGAAATCGTTACAATTAATAGGCATAACTTACAATGTTTTTATGAAATTGTGTTCACGTTAGAGACAGTTTCCGTCGTATTTCATGACATGACACTCATTATCTGGCACTTGCCTAAAAAGGCGGGTTTATAATTACATCTATAACAGCTGGCTATAACAAAAAATCTGCAGCTTCCTTTTAATGCCCTAAATTGCACTGTTTTTTGCCACCCGACACCACCGTTAATTACTATTACTTGGCAAAACAGTAGTTTATTCCCATTATTATGATTCACTGCATAATTTCACCCAAGCAATAAGTCAGCTAAGGCTAAAATCGCTGTTAAACATGTTCTCTCGTCCAGAATTGATGCACATCCTGTTCCTTTAATGCCTATGCAAAAATGATGAGGACGATGCAGTAATGTGATGCATCCACTCAGAATGTAGAGCCAGTTTTCTAAAGGTAGGAGAGAGACGGAAAAGGCTACAGGAAGCTGAGATTAAACCATTCATTTGCAGGTCACACACGGCAGGCTTGATTTTCTTTTCATTCAATGTCATCCGCCTCTGCTTTCGGCCCTGAGATGTAGCTGAACACAAGAGGATGACGAACATAGCGGCGGATGCGAATGTCCTTTTCTGTACTAACAGCGCACTTGTATAAAATCATCAAGAACTCAGAACAGTTGTGGTCTTGTTGAACTTGACCGAGATACAGTAAACCTGAGAAACAATGATGCACAATGCCAGGAGACTCAATTCAATGATCCCTTAAAGCGACAGTACACCCAAAAATGAAATTTTACTGACTCTCACGCCATCGCTTCAATCACTTTTTGTCCATACAGTAAAATGGAAGTCAATGGGAACCAAATCTGTTTTGTTAGCAATATTTTTCTAAATATTTTCCTTTGTAATCCACAAAAGTAAGAGTAAATGATGACAAAATGTTTGCATGGCCTGTCGCTTTAATGATGCATTTTCAAGTTCATATTTTAACCCAAATCAAAAGAAATAATAATAATAAAAAAAAAGAAAATGTGGCTCATTTTAAGTAACATTTTGCACTGTGACATTATCTTCATGATAATTAAGCACACAACTGTTAAATAAGTTAATAAGAAATTAAATCAAATGAATAAACATGTTAATTAATTAAAATGGTCATATTAATTTGTAAAGAATTTATACATAACAATAAAAAAATATATATTTCAATTCATATATACATACAAACACATATTTGCCCCTAATAATACATAATATTATAAATAAATAAACAAATATATTTTTATATACAAAATGTTTTAATAAATACAATTAAAATAAATTAAGACACAAATTTAAGAAATAAAAAAATAAATAATAAAAATATTAATACATTTAAATTGTTGTATTAATTTGTAAAGAATAAATTGATCACGATGATAGTATTTGTGTTGTATGATCTTTAACTTGTGCTGAAAAAAATATTAATTCATATATACATACAAATGCACATACATTTGTCACTAAATAATACTTCTAAATAAATAAATGCATTTTGATTTGCACAATGTTTTAATAACATTAAATTGAAACAAATTAATAAATAAAAAAGTTAAAAAAAAAAAGAGTAAATTAAATAAAATTAATAAATATATTAACCCTTTAA
Organism: Cirrhinus molitorella; assembly: GCA_033026305.1. Classification (NCBI taxonomy): domain Eukaryota; kingdom Metazoa; phylum Chordata; class Actinopteri; order Cypriniformes; family Cyprinidae; genus Cirrhinus; species Cirrhinus molitorella. The sequence goes on along the minus strand of CM065123.1, from coordinate 706,642 downwards.
TAATTCCTGAACAAAAACATTTTGTAATATGATTTTGATGTACATTTTCCATGGTAATACAATGTCTGATTATAAAATGGTTTTCAAAGGCTGAATTTAGAAATTTTAAGTTTTCAAGTGATATATAATTCCTTATGATTTCTAAAGCGTTAGAGAAAAAGGCAACGAAGAAAGTCTTTTTGTGACAAAAACTCCTGTTATAAAGTAGATTTTTGAGGTGCACTCTTCTCATTTGCAACACAGAAAAATGGTCAAATATCTATTTAGGAGTCTTAGACCTTTCCAACGATGTTTAGTTTGTCATGATTAAATTAGGATTTATTTGTAAAATGCTGAAGTAAACTTAGGGGTCCCACAGAGGAGACAATTAAGGGGTTAATAAATAAATTAAAATAATCACATTCATTTGTAAAGGATTTCTACATGATGATAGTATTTGTGCTTTCATGCTAAATAAAAAAAAATAAATAAAAAAAACACATTCCTGTATTAGTTAGTAACAATAATAATCCTCAAAGTATGTCTGGAATTATGAATTTGAAAAATTGCTTAATTGTAATAGGAAAATAACATGGCATAAAATAAAAAAGCTTTATTATATATATATATATATATAAATTAATAAATACATTAAAATAATAATAATTTGGAGTGAAATGTGACTTAGTGAATATATTAATAGATTAAGCACAAAATTTGTTCCGCAAGATATGAAAAGTCACACAATATTTACAGCGATATTAATCTCTAGAGCGACTGAAGGAGGATAAAGTGACAGAGACGCTTTAGAGAAAGGAAATCAAACACCTTCAAGGTCACAACGCTGGGAATGACGCTCGATTCCCACCAAACCACCGAAATACATTGCACAAAACTAAACATAGGTGCAATTTATGCACTTAAATAACTCTGACAGCCATGCACAGACCTAATTAAATCAGTTCAGTATGTTTTCTCCATTGCAAAACAGATGAGCTTTGACATGCATGATGGTCATTCGGATCTCTCCGCATGAGACGCATCTTACCTCCGTCTTCCTCGTCGAAAGAGTTCATGCAGGGGAAGTAAACGGCGAGCGCTTCGAAGGAAGCTGATAGACTCATGCGGCTCTGGGAGCGCTGCATGCGGCCGCCGGCGCTCGCGTTGGACGTGGCATCTTGGCTTTGCCTGCCCATGTTTACGGAGAAGACGCTGAAGCGCTGGGACTGTGGATGAACTCAGAATACAGAGTGCACTCCAACAGCATTTAAACCTCCAGGGTTTGTTTTGGGTTCTTCGGCTGGAGAGCGATCTGCGTGGACTGATGTCTCCGGAGTTTGCAGCGTTAGTGTGCGTTCAGCGCAGTGAAGCCCAAGGCTCTCCTTTCTAACATGCATGGGAGGGGGAGGAGGCGGAGCCTGGCTCCTTTTCTTGCATCCTCCCTCGGCCAATCGGAAGCTTCGGTGTGCCTCGGCGCTTAAGATGCTTCTCTGAGCTTTACCCAGAGACACTGAGGCCATTAGGAACCTGAGCATCTCTCGCCCTGACGGTCCACATGCCAGTCACCCACAGTTCACGTGTTAAAAACACACACAGAGAGAAAGAGAGGCTGACAATTCCTCCTCTTTCAGCTCTCATTTTTGGCTGGTGCTGACGTGCATCTTTTATCTCAGCCCTCCACCTCTCCGTCTTCACTATCTCCCAGTGTAAATGTTTACCGCTGAAGATGTCCGGCCAGCGAAACGGCTGAATCACTGCACTATGCACAGAAAAATATCCCCACAAAATGCATTGCAAATATTTGCGTAGTCATAACAGAAACGGCAGCCGTTTAGAGAGAAACAAGACGCCGGGTGACTAATGAGGGCTCAAATACTATTTTTTTGCATTGTGCATAATTTACAACCATGAAAGCAAGGTGCGTTCCAGGACAGTGCTACGAAGGTTAAAATTAGACAGTCTCTATGAGTCTTTAATGCCAAGGACCGCTTTCCTAAAACTATTTTCATAACTAGTGACCCATTTATACTATATTTGTACATTTAGAAAACATGTGTTGTTCAGTAAATAAATAAATAAATATTTTTTAGGACTAAAGGCAGGATGAAAAATGTAAAATATTATCTGAAAAATATGTACATTGCATTAAATAACAAAAAAAAAAAAAATTCTGTTATTATTGTAATATCAGGTTAATTCGAAAGGTGACAGTGGTGAGGAAAAACAATTTTATTTTATTTTTTTTTTTAAACAATGTGCACATTACATTTTTATTCCTTAGTCAATGGAATAAGATCATAATTGGTCATATAATTTCAACCAGTGGCACTAATAGCAAATTTGTGCATTTTCTAAATAATAATAAAATAAAATGAAGTTTTAAAGTTGTTTCTAATATTAAATAATTGGCCTTTATGACTGTGCTAAAGGAAAAATCTGTACATTTATTTATTCATTAATTAAACAATGTGCACATTAGATTTTTGTTTCTTAGTCAATGGAATAAGATCATGACTATTATAAACAATGATTTTCAACCTGTGGCACTAACAATACTAACAATTCTTATACTCATATACTCAAATAATAATAATAATAATAATAATAATAAATAGAATAAATAGAATTTTTAATTTAGAAAATCTAAAAAACAATGTGTTTTATTATTATTATTATTATTATTATTATTATTATTAATTTATTCTTTTAAACACTTTACTCTGAATTTTTACTTCTTGGTTTTATTATTAATAACATTTTAACCAGTGTTTTCAACCAGTGGCACTAATAACACATTTTGTGCATTTTTTTCCCTCAAATATATTATAAAAAATTATAAAATAAAATAAAATCCAAGGTAAGGTAAATGCAATATAAAATGAATTTTATTTATTTATATATTTCTTAAATAATGCACAACAGATTTGTATTTCTTGGTCAATTGAATCATGATTTTTAATATAATTTTAACCAGTATTTTCAACCAGTGGCTCTAATAACACATTTGTGCAATTATTTTTTCTCAAATATATTATCAAAAATAATAAAACAAAACTGTTGTTTCTAAAATTCAATAATTGGCCTTTATGGTCCTAAAACCAGAAGAAAACAGAAAATATGTACATTGCATTAAATAATCTATCTTTGTTCTGTTATTATTGTAATATTAGGTTAATTAAAATGTGATGTCTTCGATTTTTATTTCTTAGTCAAAGGAATAATATCATAATTGTTCATATAATTTCAACCAGGGCACTAATAACAAATTAGAAAAACAAAAAATGCCTCAAATATATTACGTTTAAAAATAAAATAAAATAAAACAATGAATATTCACAGGAATAAATCACATTTTATAAATATGCTACAATAGAAAACAGTTGTTTTGCACAATATTAGTGTTTTTCCAGCCTTGGTGAGCATAAGAGACTTCATAAAAAATCATAATGTTTCCATCCACACTACGCTGTCTTCCACTTCCAAGTATGTCTTTTATATCTGTCACTATTGTGATCTGGTATCCAATACTACGCTGGTCTATTATGGTATTCGTGTTGATTTGTTTATGGATGTTTTACATTGTGAGGTCTGAATATCTTCTAGCGGACACCAAGAACATAACAGATCGTACCGTTACTCCCAAACCTGCCAGAAAACACTCTCATCCTGACTCACAGCCAAATGAGAATCTTCTGGAGCCGTGAAACAGCGCAGGGGGCAGAGGTGATGTCTCCAAACACTCAACACAAAACAGCAAGAGGAAGGAAGCAGACAATTACAGCACACTGACTAAAATAGTCTAAACTAGACCAAAACTAGTGCAAAACTCAAAAAACTGGACAATCTGAGCAAACACAAAGCAACAAGCAAACTCAAAAAAAGACTTTCCCCTGGGTAAATCTCTAAAACTCCTCTCTTGCAAGCAGTTTAGCTAATACCAAGCACATGACTTCATTCTGGGAAATGTTGATTAATCATTCATGACCAGTGTTGGGGAAAGTTACTTTTAAAAGTAATGCGATACAATATTGCGTTACTCTCCAAAAAAGTATCTAATTACGTTACTGAGTTACTTTTTATGGAAAGTAATGCGTTACAATATTGCGTTGTTCCCTAAAAAAGTAACTAATTACGTTACTTAGTTACTTTTTATGGAAAGTAACGCATTACAATGTTGCGTTACTCTCCAAAAAAGTAACTAATTACGTTACTTAGTTACTTTTTATGGAAAGTAACGTGTTACAATGTTGCGTTACTCTCCAAAAAAGTAACTAATTACGTTACTTAGTTACTTTTTATGGAAAGTAACGCGTTACAATGTTGCGTTACTCCCTAAAAAGTCACTAATTACGTTACTTAGTTACTTTTTATGGAAAGTAATTACATAAAACTGAGTTACTTTTTATGGAAAGTAATGCGTTACAATATTGCGTTGTTCCCTAAAAAAGTAACTAATTACGTTACTTAGTTACTTTTTATGGAAAGTAATGCGTTACAATGTTGCGTTACTCTCCAAAAAAGTAACTAATTACGTTACTTAGTTACTTTTTATGGAAAGTAACGCGTTACAATATTGCGTTACTCCCTAAAAAGTCACTAATTACGTTACTTAGTTACTTTTTATGGAAAGTAATTACATAAAACTGAGTTACTTTTTATGGAAAGTAATGCGTTACAATATTGCGTTGTTCCCTAAAAAAGTAACTAATTACGTTACTTAGTTACTTTTTATGGAAAGTAATGCGTTACAATATTGCGTCACTCCCTAAAAAGTCACTAATTACGTTACTTAGTTACTTTTTATGGAAAGTAATTACATAAAACTGAGTTACTTTTTATGGAAAGTAATGCGTTACAATATTGCGTTGTTCCCTAAAAAAGTAACTAATTACGTTACTTAGTTACTTTTTATGGAAAGTAATGCGTTACAATGTTGCGTTACTCTCCAAAAAAGTAACTAATTACGTTACTTAGTTACTTTTTATGGAAAGTAACGCGTTACAATGTTGCGTTACTCCCTAAAAAGTCACTAATTACGCTACTTAGTTACTTTTTATGGAAAGTAACGCGTTACATTACTTTTGTGTTACTTTTTAAATCTGGGCAGGGTTTGCTTGTTTGTTTTTAATATAAAAAAGTTTGATTCTTAACAAATGTAAAAGCCCTTTCACATCAAAATGAAATGAAGTGAATAAGGCTAAGGCTAAAGAAAAATTAAATTGACGTCTGTAATTTTAAATTAAAAATTAAGCACAAATGTTAGCTCATCTAAAGCAAGTTTAGCTTATTATTACACTGCAAAAAAATGCTTGTTTCCAGACCAAATATCTAAATCAAGAAAAATAATTTTCTTTTCAGTATGAAATAATATTTTTATGCTTACTCCATTGCCAGATTATTTTTGCTCGTTCTTACTTAATTCTGCCTTTTTTTTTTCCTGAAAACAAGAAAATAATTATTTACTTGTCTAGAAAATCCTTCTTGATTTAAGATTTTTTATATATATTTTGGCTGTAAACAAGATAAAAAATGTAAGAACAGTATTTTTGCAGTGTACGGTTGAATTGGATCAAAGGTCAGCAGCAAAGTCATTGGTTAATAAAATGGGATTAAATACATAAAGGAAACAAAAAGTAACTGCCGTTAGTTTTTTGAAAAAGTAACTAAGATACTTTCTTGGAAAGTTACTTGAAAAAGTACTATTATTACGTAACTTGAGTTACTTGTAATGCGTTTCCCCCAGCACTGATCATGACCCACATATATGCAGTCTGAGAGTAAAATATAAACCAAATACAGTCTGTATCAGTCTATGAATGCTGTAGGGTTCAAAAAAAGGTCAGATTAGAGGAAAACATTGATGATTCAGCGTATTCAATCAGCCACTTCACTACAGTGACTACTTCTACAAAATACAGATATCATCAGTGGACAAGCTGTGCCAAAGCTTCCTTTGTCCAACCACTTCACTTTATTATTTGCATTTCAAATAAAAATGCCTCTTCATAATATTTGTCCTGCAAAAACAAGTATTCATCCACGTGAGCTGGTCACTCGGTCATTCAGTAAATGGTTCAAGAGCTTCAGTTGGCCTACATTCGCATTATTTGGACAAATGTCAATAGTCAATCATATGGCCACTTTGAGGTGAAGAGCAAATGTTGCTCAGGACTAGTTTACCTACATCACTCAAGTCAAAATGTGCATCCAAATATTATCCAGCTTCCTCTACAAGAGAACAGCAGCATGCCTTCAAATCTTCAAGCACAGACTCGCTTTTTTCTTAGTGATGGTCTTTTTTGGTAAATTTAACTAATTTTGTTTTCTTGGAAACATGCAAGTATCTGTAGCTTCTGAAGGGCAGTGCTAAATGGAAAAAAAAAAAAAAAAAAAGATATATAGGCAAAATAAGAAAAATGCACACATCTTCATTCTGTTCAAAAGTTTTCACCCCCGGCTCTTAATGCATGTTTTTTCCTTCTGGAGCATCAGTGAGTGTTTGAACCTTCTGTAATAGTTGCATATGAGTCCCTCAGTTGTCCTCAGTGTGAAAAGATGATCACAAAATCATACAGTCATTGATGGAAAGGGTTCAAATACACAGAAATGCTGAAAAACCAAAGAATTTGGTTAAATAGCAGGCAGTTTAACTGTTTCAGGACAAACAAGGGACTCATGAACAACTATCACTAAACAATAAAAGACTTTTGAACAGGGCGATTTTTATAAATTCAACTATTATTTTCTCTTGTGGACTATATGTAAATGTCTTTTATGTGCAATATCTACTAAAAAAATCTAATAAAAAATAAAAAATAACATGCATTTTGTATGATCGCTCTTATTTAGCTAAAATAATTAACATTTTGCAAATTCTGCAAGGTGTGTGTAAACTTTTGACTTCAACTATGTATAATATATATATATATATATATATATATATATATATATATATAAGTAAAATTATGTAATGTATATGTAAAATGATTATATATATATATATATATATTAAATAGCCTTAAAAATCAGGCCTTAAATAAATATATGCTGGAGAGATGAGAGCATGATGTATTTTGGGAATTTCAAAAACAATATAATAAATGTGATTTAAGTTCATTTAATGATTAAAAAAAATAACATTTATTATAATGTTCTTTAAATTCCCATAATATGATATTATTTGTTTTGTCTAAATCATATTTACATCAAAAACAAATGTATACACTGCTGTTCAAAAGTTTGGGATCAGTAAGATTTGTAATGTTTTTTAAAGATGCTCTTATGCTGCATTTACTTAATCAAAAATACAGAAACAAAACTGTAATACTGTGAAATATTAATTTTCGTTTTAATTATTTAATTTAATTATTAATTATTAATTATTTAATTATTCTTCAACACATTTTAAAATATAATTTATTCCTGTGATGCAAAGCTGATTTTCAGTGTCTTCAGTGTCACATGATCCTTCAGAAATCATTCTAATATACTGATTTATGACTTTTATTATCAATTATCAATGTTGGAAACAGTTGTGCTGCTTAGTTTTTTTTTGTTTGTTTTTTTTGTTTTTTTATTTTTTTTTAGGATTCTTTGGTGAATAAAAAGTTCAAAAGAACAGCATTTATTCAAAATGGAAATATTTTCTAACAATATAAGTCTGTGCTATCACTTTTCATCAATTTAACATATCATTAGTGAATAAAAGTATTAATTTCTTTCAAAAAAATGAATTCAGCTTTACATCACAGGAATAAATTACTAATTCATAAATTATTAAATGTTAAAATATATTCACATAGGAAACATTTACTTTGCATTGAAATATTTGTTCACAATATTAGTTTTTTTATATTTTTGAACAGATAAATGCAGCCTTGGTGAGCAGAAGAAACTCATTTAAACAACAAACTTGTGAATGGCAGTGTACACCTGAAAAATCTTTACAAATATGACTGAAGTGAACCATTATGAAGCATTATCAGATTATTAGAGGTCATCATTATAGTCTCAGAAGCTTCAAATGAACTGGCATGAAAACAAAACCCATGAAAGCACGGACAGTCTGCTTATGCCAGAGAGATGAGAACATCTCATATTACGGGAATTTAAAGAAAGGCACGTGCGGGAAAAACACAAAGATGTAATGAGCGGGCGGCGCGCCATGAGACTGATGCTGTTTTGACCAGTTCAGACAGTGCATACGAGTGTGTGCACGCGGATAAACATTTGTACTTAACGGCATGTTTACATCCTCTAATACCTGCATTCATCTCTGCTCTGTGTCATGCCACACCAGTTCAGAAGAACTAACATGACACCAGTGGATATCAAAGTCATTAATACACGGGAAAGCACTGCAGAGTTCCACAGAAGTGGAAAACACAACAGAATTATCATTGATCATCATCAACTGTGTGTGCATTTAAAATCACAAGAAAAGGTTCATGCTTTCAAAATAAAAATGAACAGAGAAAATCATGGCATTATAAAATTAAATAAATATAAAATAAAAATAAGAAAATCATGCCTGTTTTTAGGATCATTAAGATTTTTGTGCATTGTGACATTATTTGCATTAAAATTAAGTGCATCAAAAGGATTTAAAATTGTTTAAAATAAAATAAATATATATATTAAAAAAAAATACATTAGGATCATTAAGAATTTTCATATAGTTATAAATAACATTTATTGAGAAAATCATGTCATTATAAAATAAAAAATCTGAAAAAAAAATACAAAAAGTTTGCATTGATAAAACCATGGCTGTTTTTTTATAAAAATAAAATAAAATAAAATAAAATAAAATAAAATAAAATAAAATAAAATAAAATAAAATAAAATAAAATAAAATGTTTTGGATTGAGAAAATCTTGCCTGTTTTTTTAGGATCATTAAGAATTTTTATTAAATTAAATAAAATTAAATTAATAAAATTTATTGAGAAAATCATGTCATTATAAAATGAAAAAAAAAAAAAAAATTTCATTGTTAAAACCATTGTTATAAAAAATAAATAAAATAAAATAAAATATTTTGGATTAAGAAAATCATGCCTGCTTTTAGGATCATTAAGAATTTTCATAAAATTAAATAAATAACATTTATTGAGAAAATCATGCCATTATAAAATGAATGAATGTATGAATGAATGAATAAATAAATAAAATGTTTTGCATTGATAAAACCATGGCTGTTTTTAGGATCATTGAGATTTTTTGCATTGTGTCATTATTTGCATGAAAATTAAGCACATCAAAATGATTAATAAAATAAAATAAAATGTTTTCGGTTGATAAAATCATGTCTGTTTGTAGGATCATTAAGAATTAAAAATAAATAAATAAATTGCATTGAGAAAATCATGTTTTTAGGATCATTAAGATTTTTTTATTTATTTATTTATTTATTTGCATCACAATTAAGCACATTAAAATGATTTATATAAGCTATAATGAAACTAGAGTTGAAAATGCATTTAATTGCCATTTAAGTCATGTCAAAATGGGAAAAACGGTTTTGATTTTGTTGTGAAATACGATGAAAGAACAGTTGCTGCAAGTCTGGGATGTGAAATACGACGGGACATTTCTTTACAGTTTTCATGTGATTAACCTCCAGAAAACCTTCAAGTAACATTAAATAGATATAACGTCTTTCTGTCAGCTGCGAAGTGATAAACCTCACACTTTCATTCTCCTAACACGTCTAAACGAGAGACAAGCGATACAGATGGAGGAACGACCACTTCCTCTGTCGATGTGTGGACAGATGGAGAAAGACAGAATCTACTCTTTAGTGCTTTACTAACAAAACTGGCATCTGTGCAGCTGACTGAAAGTCTGGATAAACAACAGATAGAAGACTGCGATATTATATAGGCAAAGAACATGCAAAAGATGAATTCTGCAGAGTTGTTTTTCTGCTTGATATTGTTTATACACGATCATCATCACAACTCAGGAAAAAAGAAAGCTGAACATAGTTTGGTTTTCCCCCTCAATGACTTTGTAACTCAAGTGTCAGATGAGGAACAGGATCACTGGACTATTTCTCATGAGATTGTTTTTGAAATAAGGAAGTCTTTAAACACTGACACATTCATGAGACATTTACTCAATTATAAACTAAGGCTGACTGGAAGTCGCGTGCGTCGAGTTCTTTGACAGAGGCATCGAATAAAAACTACAATCTTTCAGAGATGATGCAATGCAAGCAGAAAATATAAACACACACTAAAACGTTCTGTTTCTAAACGCATTGCATCACAAAAACATTCTGTCCGAGTCACAACAGGACCTCCTTGGTGTAAAATCATACTAATGTTAGTCCAAACAGCTGATGAAAACATCACAATAATTTAGAAATACTCTTGTACATCAGTTAACGTCTTGTGAAGTGAAAAACATTAACATTTTTTTTATTTTAAACGAGTATAATACTGTTTTTAATCGCCAGTGGAAATTTACATCTGAATCAGAGGAGAAATATGCACAGATCAAGCAATGAGTGAAAACTATGGATGCCCAAAAAATTAAATTACTGCAACTTTTCTCACACAATTCTGACTTTTTTCTCACAATTGCGAGTTAAATAAGATATAAACCTGAAATTGAGAGATCAAAAAGTCTGAATCGTGAGATGCAAACTAACATTTGTAAGAAAAAAGTCAGAATTGCGAGAAAAAATGTGAATTGCAATAAAAAAATGTGAAGCATTTGCGAGAAAAAAGTCAGAATTGCGAAATATACAAACCTTTGCAACTGAGAAAGAAGTCAGAATTGCAAGAAAAAAAGTGAATTGCGAGAAAAAAAATGTGAATTGCGAGAAAGAAGTCAGAATTGCATAATATACAAACCTTTGCAACTGAGAAAAAAAGTCCGAATTGCAAGAAAGAAAGTGAATTATGAGAAAGAAGCTAGAATTGCGAGAAAAAAATCTGAATTGCAAGAAAAAAAGTCAGAATTGCGAGAAAAAAAAAATTCTCTGTGAGAAAAGAATGTCTGAATTGCAAGATATAAACTTGTATTTCTGAAACGAAAAAGTCAGAAATGCAAAATATATAAACCTTTGCAACTGAGAAAGAAGTCAGAATTGCGAGAAAAAAATGTGAATAGCGAGAAAGAAGTCAGAATTGCAAAATATACAAACCTTTGCAACTGAGAAAAAAAGTTCAAATTGCAAGAAAGAAAGTGAATTATGAGAAAGAAGCTAGAATTGCAAGAAAAAAAGTCAGAATTGCGAGAAAAAAAAACAAATTCTCTGTGAGAAAAGAATGTCTGAATTGCAAAATATAAACTCACCTGTGAGAAAAAAGTCAGATTGCTTGATATAAACTTACAATTATGAGAAAAAATAAACAGAATTATGGAAAAAAGTCAGAATTGCAAGAAAAATCTGATTTGTGTGATATAAACTCGCATTTGTGAGAAAAAAGTCAGAATTGTGAGATGATAAATGGCAAAATGTTAATTGATAGACTAGTGAGGTGTGGATTATTGTGATGTTTGGACTCTCAATCTGACGGCACCCATTCAATATAAATTTCTCTAAATCTGTTCTGATGAAGAAACAAACTGAAATCGTGGATGTTTTAAAGGCAAGTAAAGTTTCAGCAAATTTTCATTTTTGGGAGAACTTTAAATGCAGGTGGAAAATATATAGCATTTTTGGTGCAAGATGCCTTGAATAACATTATAAGTGGATTTTATGGCAAAATGTTAATTGATAGACTGGTGAGGTGTGGATTATTGTGATGTTTTTATCAGCTGTTTGGACTCTCAATCTGACGGCACCCATTCAATATAAATATACATTTCTCTAAATCTGTTCTGATGACGGAACAAACTCAGATCTTGGGTGTTCTAAAGGCAAGTAAAGTATTAGCAAATTTTCATTTTTGGGAGAACTTTAAATGCAAGCATCAGATGAAGTGGAGAACACTGCATTTGTTGGTGCAAGATGCCTTGAATAAGTGGATTTCATAGAACAAAAGTGCACAAAATGCAACAATATGCAGTGCTACAATACAATGTAGCTTATATTCTTTACAGACATCCTTTAAAAGCAATGTATGAATGCCAGAAGCTACAAGTATATTTAATAAAAGCACAGGCAGACTATAACTGTGTCAGCATTGTGTCTTTGTATAATCTGGTTCAGATACATTTGTGAGAAAAAAAAGTCAGAATTGCAATATATAAACTCGCAACTGCAAGAGAAAAGTCAAAATTATGAGAAAAAAAGTCAGAATTGTGAAACATAAAAACTTGCAACAGCAAGAAAAAAAAAGTATGAATTGCAAGAAAAAAAAAGTATTTGAAATTGCGTGATATAAACTCGCATTTGTCAGAAAAAAAAGTCAGAATTGCAAAATATAAACTGGTGTTTCTGAGAAAAAAAGTCACAAAATGTTACTTGATAGACTAGTGAGGTGTGGATTATTGTGATGTTTTGGACTCTCAATCTGACGGCACCCATTCACTATAAATATATATTTCTCTAAATCTGTTCTAAAGGTGAGCAAAGTTTCAGCACATTTTCATTCTTTAAGCGTCAGAGGAAGTGGAAAATATACTGCATTTGGCTGCAAGATGCCTTTAACATTATAAGTAGATTTCATAGAACAAAAGTGCACAAAATGCAGCAATATGCAGTGTTACAATATAAAGTAGCTTATATTCTTTAAAAGCAATGTATGAATGCCAGAAGCTACAAGTATATTTAATAAAAGCACAGGCAGACTATAACTGAGTCAACATTGTGTCTTTGTATAATCTGGTTCAGATACATTTGTGAGAAAAAAAAAGTCAGAATTGCAAGATATAAACTCGCAACTACAAGAGAAAAGTCAAAATTGTGAGAAAGTCAGAATTGTGAAATATAAAAAAGTATGAATTGCAAGAAAAAAAAAATAAATTGTGTGATATAAACTTGAATTTGTCAGAAAAAAAAGTCAGAATTCTGAGGAAAAAGTCAGAATTGCAAAATATAAACTTGTGTTTCTGAGAAAAAAAGTCGCAAAATGTTAACTGATAGACTAGTGAGGTTTGGATTACTTCTGGATTATTGTGATGTTTTGGACTCTCAATCTGACGGCACCCATTCACTATAAATATATTTTTCTCTAAATCTGTTCTGATGAAGAAACAAACTCAAATCTTGGGTGTTCTAAAGGTAAGTCAAGTTTTAGTAAATTTTTTGGGCAAACTTTAAACGTAAACGTCAGAGAGAGGGTGGAAAATACACTGCATTTTTGATGCAAGATGCCTTGAATAACATTATAAGTGGATTTCATAGAACAAAAGTGCACAAAATGCAGCAATATGCAGTGTTACAATATAAAGTTGCTTATATTCTTTAAAAGCAAAGTATGAATGCCAGAAGCTACAAGTATATTTAATAAAAGCGCAGGCAGACTATAACTGTGTCAGCATTGTGTTTTTGTATAATCTGGTTCAGATACATTTGTGAGGAAAAAAAAGTCAGAATTGCAAGATATAAATTTGCAATTGCAAGAAAAATGTCAAAATTGTGAGAAAGTCAAAACTGTGAAATATAAAAACTTGCAACTGCAAGAAAAAAAGTATGAATTGCCAGAAAAAAAATTTAAATTGTATGATATAAACTTGCATTTGTCAGGAAAAAAGTCAGAATTGTGAGGAAAAAGTCAGAATTGCAACATATAAACTCGTATTTCTGAGAAAAAAAGTCAGAATTGTGAAATATAAAAAGTTGCAACTGCAAGGAAAAAATGTATGAATTGCAAGAAAAATCTGATTTGCGTGATATAAACTCGCATTTGTGAGAAAAAAGTCAGAATTGTGAGATGATAAATGGCAAAATGTTAATTGATAGACTGGTGAGGTGTGGATTATTGTGATGTTTTTATCAGCTGTTTGGACTCTCAATCTGACGGCACCCATTCAATATAAATATACATTTCTCTAAATCTGTTCTGATGACGGAACAAACTCAGATCTTGGGTGTTCTAAAGGCAAGTAAAGTTTCAGCAAATTTTCATTTTTGGGAGAACTTTAAATGCAAGCATCAGATGAAGTGGAGAACACTGCATTTTTGGTGCAAGATGCCTTGAATAAGTGGATTTCATAGAACAAAAGTGCACAAAATGCAACAATATGCAGTGTTACAATAGAATGTAGCTTATATTCTTTAAAAGCAATGTATGAATGCCAGAAGCTAAATGTATAAGGTAGACTATTATTGCGTGTTTGTGAATCTGGTTCATACAGCAGCATCTGATCATCTCTGTCACCATGGCGACACTCTGGCAGATATGCATTATCTTTATCTTTACAAGCAATGAAGGGAAACAAACCCATGACGATCATCATGACCTGACCTGAAAAAGCCAAAATAACATGCTTTATCAAAAGCATGCTTAATTACATTCACACAGCTCATTTTTTAGATTACTCGAATGTCTTCTGTCATTTTGCGTGACCTGGAAATCTCTTTGTTTCTTGGTAAAAGTATGTTACCATGGCGAGGGTTCATCAAAGGGTCGCGAAACACTGCAACACACTTCCATTCTATTCATTCTGTTTAGTTCTTTGGGTTTGGGTTTGCAGCGTCTCGTAATTATTGATGAGTCTGTGTGGTCCAATCCTATGAGAAGGCACTGTCTCATTATTATTTATGATAGGGATTTTTTCTGTGACAGGTGCTTTATATACACATTCCTAGGTCCAAATGTGCTTACATTCATTTAAAGTGGCACCAAAAAGTATTATTTAGCTTTTTTGCTTCTCTAACATCTATTTATGTAGTATGTCAAATGTGATTATTCAGATAAATAGATGAATAAATAAAAAGCATGCAAGCAAGAAATAAAAAATGTATAGTTTTGCATTCTGAAAATGAATATTTATGTATTATTACAGTATTTATTAATGTTCTGAATTAGCTTTTATTTTATATTTTATATTTTAGTAATTTTAGTATATTTTAGTAATTTTCTGTGCTTTTGGAATTTTTATTAGATTTTTATTAGATTTTTTTTTTTTTCTAATTTCAGTCATTTTAGCTTTGCATTCTGAAAATGAACGTTTATGTATTATTACAGTATTTATTAACGTTATTTTTTATATTTTTAGTTTCAATGCTTATTTTCAATTTATTGGATTTATTCAGTTTTATTTAATATATATATATATATATATATATATATATATATAAAATCAATAGTTTTGCATTCTGAAAATGAATATTTATGTATTATTACAGTATTTATTAATGTTCTGAATTAGCTTTTATTTTTTGTATTTTTAGTTTCAATGTTAATTTATGTTTTAGCAATTTTATGTGCTTTTGGATTTTTTATTACAGTTTTACAAATTATTTTCCTACTTTTTTTATTTTAATTTTAATTTCAGTCATTTTAGTACTTTAACTTAATCTAGGGCAACATAAGTAAGCAAGCCAATGAAAGTTTTGCATTCTGAAATGTAACGTTTTTATGTATTATTACAGTATTTATTAATGTTTTGAATTAGCTTTTATTTTTATATTTTTAGTTTCAATGATAATTTTTATTTTAGTAATTTTCTGTGCTTTTGACATTTTTATTAGATTTTTCCAGTAATTTTAGTACTGTAACTTAATTTAAGGCAACATAAGCAAGCAAGTTTTACTTTCTGAAACTGAAACTTTATGTATTAACCCCTAGCTTTTATCTGTTATATTTTCATTTTTTAATGTTTTAGTTTTTAATGTTTTGGATTTTTATTATTATATATATAATTTTTTATTATATATATATATATATTTTTTTTTTTTTTTTTTTTCAAAAAGATGTAATTTCAGTAATTTTATGTCTTTAACTTAATCTAAGGCAACATGAACAAGCACACCAACAATAACTCAATACACAGTACAAATTTTGCATTCTGAAACTGAAAATGTATGTATGTTTATGTATTATAAATTAGAAGTTATTTTTATATTTTCAGTTTTAATGTTAACTGATATTTTAATAATTTTATTAGATTTGTTTAAATTACATTTTTGTTTTTATTTCAGTATTTTACTTACTTAACTGAATTTAAGGCAACATAAGCAAGCCAATAAAGACTCAATAAACAGTTTATGCAAGTTTATGTATTGAGTTTCAGTTTTAATGTTAATTTATATATATTTATTTTTATTACATTTTTGCTTTTGAAATTTCTATTTGATTTTTTAAAATTGTTTTTTTTATGTCAGTAATGTTAGTACTTAAACCTAATTTATTTATTTTTATTATTTATATATATATATATATATATATATATATATATATTTATTTATTTATTTTTTATCAGCTTTATTTCAAGTAGCGAAAAAAATTTTCAAACTGTTTTAGGTATTTTTATTTTTTTAGTAATTTTTAGGACTGGAAAGAAAAAGGAAACTACTGTGTTATACTGTGTTTTTTATTTCCTTTTTTGTGTCAAATAAAATCAAAAACTCAACTCAGACACTAAAATAGTGGGCTTTTTTAAATAATTGAGCCTGATGTATTTATTAAACCGCTTTTGAAGAACTTTCTAAAGCCGAGTCTGAATAAAACTTTCCTTCTCCAAACTTAAATGTATGGTTTGGCGAACACGATGTCCACAGAAAAAACGTGACAATGTTTGGTTTGGAGATCTACAAGAGAAGTGATCTGGCCACACATAGTCACAAAACCCCACTGAGACCAATTACATCCTCAGCTCAGAACAAGATGAATTACCGCTTCATCTTCACATAGTTTTGCTCGTTTCCAAGATCCACGTTCCTCCTTCTGAGAGCCGTATATTTGCATAACGTCTAGTTGAGGGGTGAGAGGGGGCCGTGGAAAATCGTATGAGAGGAAAAGCTGCGGTTTGCATTGATCTCTATGGCTACAGAGAATGTGACTTGCTCTGCTTTGTGTCGGGTTCGTCACAGCGGAAGATACTCGTGTGCTACTTTATACAGCCGCATTTCACCGCACATGCCTTCCGCAAAATTAAACGTATTAACTTGTGGGAGTAATAAATGTCTAATGTAGTTAATGGCAATTTAGGACAATTTCCTTCATTAGATCATGTTTCGTATCCGTGTTCAACATTTAACACTAGAACCGCCGGGGGTCGCTGTATACCTAAAAGCGCCATGCGGGTAAATTTTACCCACGCAAATAAGTAGTGTTTTATATGACTAAAGAGCATTTTGTTTCACTGTATTATGCGACTGTCTTCATAAAGAAGTGTCTGGAGTCATAAAAAATGAATGTCTAGTCATCCACTATATTTTTTGTCCTGTTATTTTATGTTTAAGGCTTTTTATACAAGCTACAGTCAGTTTTCATTACAGTCCATATAAGCTAAACAAGTCCGCACTTACGAAGATAATTAAAAGAAAGTAACTACATATTTGGGTGCTGTAATATTATTGTTCATTGTCATTAATCAATATATTAAGACAATTCATTTTATTTAAATGACTAAAATAGCCTATAGACAGTAAATGTGTAATAATTCACCACACTGCATAGGATGATGCGATGACAAATTCAAGCGCACGTACAGCTTCACCTAATGAATTATTAATTTGTTTAGTTGTATCATTTATAATTTAAATAAGAGAACAACGCCAATAAACTACGGGTAATCAAAAAAAAAAAAAAAGGTTGTATTCATTACATTGATTGGATTATTTTATTTATTTTTATTTTTTCAGGGAACGTGCAGACTAGAATAAATAGCAACACATGAAACAATAGAAATGGCAAAACAAAAATTCAATAATTAGTCCAGAGTTTGAACAATATAAGTGGGGCTAACGTTAGGCTAAAACATCTAAAAATGAGATCGCTGTCAAGATGAGCCGTCAGATGCTGAGCCGACCCAGACGCACCAGACTCTCCGAATCCATCATGGTATTTAGTGCTTCTAATACCTCTTCGGCATCCATAAATCTCCTTCATTTTATTCATTTTGTCTTTATTTTTGAAACTAATAACCACTAATTTAGTGAGTAAAAGTCACTGCCTAGCAATGTACAATGTTACAACATAAGCGGCAGGATAATGACAGCGCGAAAATACATGTATTATATAGAGGGTAAATTTGACCCGTGCTGGCGCTTTTAGGTATAAATGCCCCGTTTTACGATCTGGTTTTATCTAAACACTTTTTAACACCAGGGAAGTTTAAATGACACAATTTTAGTAAAAGTCAATGACTGGGAGACTTGAGTGTTTTAATGAAAATCTTTTATGTACATTTGAAAAACACGTACGGGTAAAATTTACCCCGTGGCGGTTCTAGTGTTAAAACTGTTGTGTAGCCGGATTCTTGTCAGTAAATGAGGGCACGAGGAGCAAAATACCAAAGCTGAGGCATATGTATGTCAATAAATAAATAAAATAGTAACAAAACTACAAAAAATACAATAAAAGAAAAAACTAAATTAAATTAAATTAAATTAAATTAAAAAATAAAAGAAAATAGAGAAAAATAAAATAAAATATCAGAGTATTTGTTTAGTAAAATAAAATAAAATAGTAAAAAAGCTAACAAATATAAAACAAAAAACATAAAAAAAAAATAAAATAAATAAATAAATAAAATAAAATAAAATAAAGAGTTGAGTACCAAATATTAGAGTATTCTGGAAAATAAAACCTATTTTGGGCTGTGGTTTGATGAGTTATTGTGAATGTCAACCAATAATTAAAAATAAAAATAAATAAATACAATAAAAAAATAAAATAAAGATATATATAACTATAAATAAATACAAACTAAAAAAAATTAAAATAAATAAATTAAAAAACAAAAATAATACAATAATGACAAATGAAACTATTAGATGAACTATTCCTTTAAAGCCAACTTTATTTAAATAAAGTTATTTTAATAATAATAAATTAAATTAAATTAAATTAAATTAAATTAAATTAAATTAAATTAAATTAAATTAAATTAAATTAAAACAAAAAATAAATATTAGAATATTTGTTTAGGAAAATGAAGCCAAAAATATAAATATGTTACTGTGATATTTTGGGCTGTTCTTTGTGGTCTGATTAGTTGAGGCATATGTATGTCAACCAATAATTAATTAATAAATAAATACAATTTTAAAATGAATTAAAATAGTAATAAATATACCAAATACTATATATATATATATATATATATATATATATATATATAATGAAATAAATAAATAATAAAATAAAATAAAATAAAATATGTCTGAGTAAATGATGACAACTGAAACTATTAGATGAACTATTCCTTTAAGGCTAGCATTATGTCTAAAACTAGTTTTGATTTTAGACGTTCAAAAAATAAATATTTTAATGTACTTGATATTTTGGGATGCTCCTATTGCTTCAGTTGAGGCAATAATAAAATAATAATAATAAATAAAAATAAAATAAATAATTTACACAAAGCTACCACCATGCTATAAATATACAGACAAAAATAACAAAACAAAACAAAATAATAAATGATATATATAACTATTAGTTGAGGCATATGTATGGAATAGATGGGAATAGATGAACTATTCCTTTAAGGTCAGCTTCATTTATGTCTAAAACTATCTTAGGTTTTAGAGGCTCAGACGAGGTACCGCATTATTTACATTCTTCAGGAAATAAATGATTTACTCACAAAAAAAGTCTTTGCGTATAAATAGAACAAGGTATTTATCATCTTTAAACAGCTTTAAATCTGTGCGTGTCAGAGGTATGTGATTACGTGGAGACAAATATCCTAAGTGTGGCAATAAGGATCTGACGTGTGTTCATTAAGAGTACAGAATGTTTGTTCTAGCAGACGATGTGTTTCATTCACTGTAGTGTCAGGTCAGTCTGAACAGTTCTGACCGTATCAGTCCTGTGTAACCTTTCCTGGGACGAGCTCCAAAAGTTACAAGCTGAAAGCCGTCTGTCTGAACCCTGTCTGTTTAACCTCACGTTACTTACAATTTGTAAACACACTTGTGAAAAGACAACTTTACATCAACAGCGCCAGAGGTCTGCTAGCTCCCAGTGTGTTACATAAATATAACACATTGGGAAAATATGGTATTTCGAGGGATGTAACGATGCACTACGATCCAGTTAAAAATCCATATAAATATGTGACGATTCAAAGCGGTTGAGATGATAAACGAATCCCAATGCAGGTGCAAATGGTGGTTTATATGAATGTATGTATGAAGGGAACTGACAGAATGCTATTTTCTTTTCATTTTGCCTTGGTATAATGCATATTAAAATACTGCACTGCTTTGTTTACAGCGGTAACTAAGAAAATGCTGTATTGCTGCTGTTCCATAAGTGCCACCTGCTGTCAGAGAGTGAATTTGCGCTTTCATTCAGCCAGTCTGTTGTATTTGTTTTTTCGCGCAAATGTTTTATGTAGTTTAGTTTTACAAAACTAAAGTCAGACTATTCTGTTTTCGCTTTCAAATTTACATTATACAATCTAATATTATTAATATTATTATTAAACTATATTATTATTAATATTAATATTATTATTATTATTAAAATAGCTAATATTAAAGAATAAAAAATGACAACTGAAATTATTACTTATGTCTAAAACTATCTTTGTTTTTTTATTAAATTTTTAGAATTTTTTTTTTATGTACTATGGTATAGGACCAAAAATAAAATAGTAGTTGAAAAGTTGAATATATAAGTGTTACTTTGATATTTTAGGCACACGTTATTAACCAATAATTAAAAATAAATCAGTAAAAAAAATCTAATTAATTAATTAATTAAAAAAAATGAAAGTAAAAATTAAAAAAATGAAAATAGTAACAATACCAAAACCAAACAATACCAAATATATATATATATATATAAAACTATTAATAAATAAAAACTCAAATATAATATAATATAATATAATATAATATAACAAATAATTAGGTGCTTAGCAATCAAAAAATGTTGGAAGGACAAAGTAAATTTTATTTAAGCTTCTTCATACTTATTTTACATCAGTCTGACCTAAGCACTAATAAAAAAAAATATTTTCAAGCACAAAAAAAAAACAAACCAAAAAAAAACATAATAAATAAAATAATAAAAACATTAGGACAGGCCAGAATTAACCATTTAAAAGGCAGACCATTATGAAAATTAACCATGGTTTTACTAGAAATAAAACCAAACAAACCTATGGTATTTGTAGTAAAACTATGGTTAATCAACGGTTTTTAAAATGACAGATACCGATTAATATCGGTGCCGATAATCGGTCGATTCCTACTCTAAGGTTACCAAATGATTTTAAAAACTCAGACACCAAAGTGTAAATGTATTCATGGGAAGTAGAGTGGTGTGCATCTGCTCCTAATCTGGTTCAGTTAAACAAGCAGGCCGCCAAAACGTGTCCGTCCCCTGCGCCGCCGCATTAGCCGCCATCTGCCCGAGCCGAACGCACACCGTCTACTCATCTGATGCCCCTTCTGCTCTGCCTCAAACTCATTTCTAAGGAAAGGTTTTTAAGAGCCACTCAATGAAGCTTTTCAAGTGGGCATATTTTTTTTCATACTGTCTGTTTCCCAAACCACACTGTTTACAAATTAGCACACAGCATTAATCTTAAAATAAACAGTGAGCATGGAAAACCATCTATAAAAAGAACAACAAGAGGCTGGCAGTAATTAAAAGTAATTATTTTTAAACGGCACGTGTGTGTGTTTGGAAACATCAAAAAGTGAACATCTCCAGAATACACTGAAGCCCAAAAACATGCCGCAATAAAGAAACCTCTGCACATTTAAGGATACCCAGATGCCTTCTGCGAATTCTTTTCTGTGCAAAACCTTAGTAAAATGACAAATTCTTAACACTTTACACTATAGGGCTGTGAGTCTTTGGGTAAACAGCGGATTTGATACACGATTCATAGGGTTTCGATTCGATTCAAGAACAATTTTTGCACATTGGGAACAATTCGATTCGAGACGATTCACAATAAAACTCGATGCAATTCGACTTTAAGTGTATTCACAGGGTTATTTAAATGCTTCCCCTAAATTCTTTATATGCTTAGTCAGGGGACAAATTACATTGCAGCCTGAGAATGAATGCAAAAAATAAATAAATTAAAACATGTTTGTCCACTGATAGATGTGAGTTTAATGATGCTATGGAATGAAATTTACCCTAGTGAAAAGTAATATTTTTTAAAATGCATTTATTGCAAACCAGGTATAGTTCAAATATATTAACACATTTACTAATATATCCCTATAATGTCACTATTGCTGAGGATTGCATTCTCTTTGAATAAAAAGGTCTTTAAATGCAAGATCTAAATTGTATCTGAAATATAGTTCCACTTTAGCACAATCGAATATAGACTCAAATAGACTTCAGCACTATACTTCCAATTTAGCACACTTTATGCCAGCTTAGTACAGGATACTAAAAGTACAATTGCAAGGTATTTTTTATTAAGAACATAAATATGTACATTTATACTTAGCATGAAATAAATATATAGAATATAAGAACAATATAAAGAAATATATAGTTTTTTTATTAGCCTATGTAAGCCAAGATTTAAAAATGCTTTAAAAGTAGGCATTTTATGTCACAATCTTATTTTATATTATTTATCTTGTTCAAGGTCTCTGTTAATTCATGCTTGTAGAAATGTATATATTCTGAAATCACTGAATCGCTATAGAAATCGCGATTCATTCGATTCTTAGTGTTTTAAATCGATTAATAGCCGAAATCAACGATTCATGATTCAAAAATCCATTTTCAAGATCGATGCATCGAAAAAACGAGTGAATCGTTACACCCCTACTTTACACTCTTAAAAGTAATGCATCAGAAGAAGCTTTATTTTTAAGAATGTAAGTTATTGTATTGTGCGCTAGCCTCAATGGCACCTAGAGCGGATGACCGATTCCTTTTCCAGGAAATATATTGGGATGGGTCTCGCTCCTGCAGCATATGAGCCCTCCATGAGAACAGTAGAAGCTCAGATGGCTCCAGGACTGAAGGCTGAGGGCACACGGATAAGATTACATCGATTACACTGATGGGTACATCAGCGGTTTCAACTTTCCCAGGATGCATTAGGAGCCTGTGGGATTTTTGAAAATCTATAACACTAGAGAGAGAGAGAGAGAGAGAGAGAGACAGATGCTCGAGCTGTGGATGTTAAATCTTTAGTACCTTCCCTCAGGAAAGAAAAATGAGAGACTCTTGATATCTCAATTGTTTCTTATAAACAGCAATGATTTTAGTTTTAATCTGATCAAATTTAACAAAATAATAATAATAATAATAAATATAGCTGCAAGCAGCAATTACGGGGCCAAGCACTAGGCATCAGACCAACTGTAGCAATGAGTAATTAATGCCATTTTAAGGTGATTTTAGTCAAAATGGCTGAAAAATCATGAAAACAACCATTAGTAATATGATTTGATCGGTTATCACTTTTGACCACAAGGTGGCATTGTCTCAAATTGTTTTGAGCACTTTCAAGTCATGGTTTTGATGGTGCACACAAAGTTTCGTAATGGTACACCAATGCATTGGTAAAAATGTAGCATTATATATCATAATACTGTATTGTAGTCAATGGCAATTTCACGTTTTGTTCAATTATAGCGCCACCAAGAGGCACTATCCAACCTAATTCTTTATTAAAAACATATAAAAATATTTCTATCATATATATAAACTATAAATAAATAAAAACAAAAAATTATTAAAATTCAAATAGTAACAAAGCTACCAAATATAAAAAGTTATAAAAAAATAAATAAAAAAAAATATATATACGCCCTAATGCCCTCAAAGTAGGCAAAGGCAAAGTAAATTTTATGTAACATTTTTCACATTTATTCTACTTAAAAAAAAACCTACAATTAATAAAATACAATAAAATAAAATAAAACAAAAAAAAATGTAAAAAATTAAATTCAATTAAACCGGACAGGCCAGAATTTAAAATTAAAGGGCATATACAATCATACTAGTTTATTATTTTATCTTATATAATAGTTGATAAACACCACCCATGGATTTATTTACTGTTAATCATGCTGCTGCCACACAGATCTAACATAACATGCTTCACAGACATAACCGACTGCTTTTTGTAACTCCAGTGTGTTTTTAACAAACTTGTGTGTATTTGACAGTTTAAGCGCAATAAGACGTGAAAGAACGTAGTTTAGCACTCAAATGACATTCGACAACCGCTCTCTGCGTGTGCGCTCAGAAAACTGTATATCAGAAGTTTACACAAATATGGTTTAAAATGGGGGGCGGGGAGCAGCAGCTCATTTGCATTTAAAGAGACATGCATGAAAACAGCACGTTTCTGCTTGCACTCAAAATAGCCATTTTTAAAATGAAATACAGTAATAAATTATCTGTGGGGTATTTTTGAGCGGAAACGTCACATTCTGAGTACGCCTGAGACTTGTATTTGCATTTAGTTAAAATGGGCATAATAGGTTTACTTTAAAAAAGCCGTATCTGAGCAAAAGCGGTCTTGTGTGTTGTGTTTTGCCAGGGTGAGCAAAATCTGCAAGAGCACTGAACATCAGGTGTTTGCAGCTCTGGCCTCTCTGCTGACACAGATCTGGAGGCAGAGGAAGATCAGCAGAGGTTAGACAAGAGATGGTTCTCTATGGAGCGCTGGGTATAAT
This sequence comes from Cirrhinus molitorella, assembly GCA_033026305.1. NCBI lineage: Eukaryota > Metazoa > Chordata > Actinopteri > Cypriniformes > Cyprinidae > Cirrhinus > Cirrhinus molitorella. The sequence continues at coordinate 681,970 of CM065123.1, read as the reverse complement.
TACAAGAGAATTCAGGCCTCCTAAACGCTGAGAGGAACAATCGGGCGCCATAAATCAGAGCGATGATTCAGCTTGGTCATGAATAAAACCGCGAGCCTTCAGCTCCATGAAGCTCTCTCCTGCAGAACTTGTCATCAAAGATTAATTAAAGAGGTCCGCAGGACTCCAGTGGTCTCTTATGGACACTCACAGTGCTGAGATACAGGAATATAACCTGGAATATGGGCGCAAAATATTCCATGTAAATACTAAATGGACAAGGATGCTGATACACTGAAATGCACTAAAACACAAACAGCTTTGATGCAAAACACCTAGAACTAATGTGAATGTCACTGAACAGCACTGTTAGAGACAAGCTATTGAGTCAACATTAAATCAACAGTGACTGCTGTAAGGATTTTTAGATATTTTAACAGCACATTTAGACAAAAACAATTTATATATAGACTGCCATTGAAAAGTTTGGGGTCAGGTAAGGTTTTTTCTGCTCACAGAGGGTGCATTTAATTGATCAAAAAAGCAGCAAAAACACTAATATTGTAAAATACTATTACAACTGAAAATAATCGTTCTATATTTGATTTTTTTTATGTAATTTATGTTATGGCAAAGCTGAATTTTGAGTCTTTAGTGTAACAGTCCTTCAGAAATCATTATAATATGCTGATTTAATGCTCTAGGAACATTTATTATTATTATTATTATCATAAATGCTGATTAATATTTTTGTGACATTAGATAAAAAAAAATCTTCAGCCTTAAGACAAATGGAAATTAGAAATGTTGCCTTAATTGGCAACTAACTGAAAAAAGCTTCAGAGGAAGTACTTAAATTACTAAAATTGTGAAATATTATTACAATTTAAAATAACCTTTCCATTTGAATATATTTATAAATGTTATTTATTTATGTTATGGTAAAGCTGAATTTTCACACTGTCACAATCCTTCAGAAATAATTCTAATATGCTTATTTACTGCTCAAGAAAAATTATTATTATTATCAATGTTAAAAACAGTTGCTGATTAATATTTTTGTGAAATTAGATTAAAAAGCTTTAGCAAATTAGAAATGTTTGCCTTAATTGGCAACTATCTGAAAAGTTGAAGTACTAAAATGACTAAAACTAAATAAAATATCTTTATATATATATATATATATATATATATATATACACATACATACATACATACATACACAACTTGCCTATTAAATATATATATATATCAACTTAAAATAATAACAATGACAAAAGCACATTACAAAATTACTACAATAAAAAATTAAAAATATATATATATTTATAAAAATAAAAGCGAATTAATAAAAGTTAAAATATTAATAAACACCACATCTGTCAACGATCGCCAGGAAACAAGATGCAGCATTATTATTGTTAACTAAATTATATTAAAAATGGTTTTAATGAACTGAATTAAAGCTGAAATAAAATAAAATCCAGTTTAAATATTAGATGAAAATCTTTAGTGTAGAAATAAATGGAAATGTGAAATGTTGTCTTTGCAACAAACTAAAATAAAATAAAATGACTAAAATTAAGATGAAAATGAAATCTGAAAATATAAAATTAAATTATAAAAATGAAAGCCAATAATAATAATACTAATAAATACTACACATGGAAACAATATCTAGCAAACAATAAATTAGTAAAGTATTTAATTTAAACAAATGCAAATAATTATCTATTGTTACAAACAATTCTGTCAACTTTGATCAATTTTTATTGCACCATTTCTCATTATAAGTATACATTTCTATCCAAGCAACCTTATATATAGATAGATTTAAAAAAATAAATAAATACAATAAAAGAACTACAGCCCCTGCAAACCTGAATGCATTATTAAACTATGGGCAATAGCAAAAATAGCATAACTCCAGATAAAAATGCACACATGCATTTTCTACAGTGTGCCTAAATCTGCATGCACCATAAAATAAGTCATAGTGAAAAAGAAGTGAACTAGACACGGAAGACAACAGTCTCTAGAGATCTTCAGCAGGCCAGTGCAAGCGCATTTCAAACACCCTTCTTTTTATTTAGTGAAGGCCTAGAATAACCTCTTTTTGCAATGTGTATCTGTGCAGCATGCCCTCTCTAAGACGCTGTCAGGCTTTTTGAATTAAGTGGAGCAGGAAGCAGCCGGAGAGTCGGATTCAGCTTTGAGAAACAGGCCAGGGATTTCAAACGCCTGCATGTGCAACCTAAAAGCTCTGCCTGAAAAATTTATATGCTCTATGATTCACATCTCGTGAGCCGCTGTTGTTGTTCAGAGCTGCACATCTCAGCCAGAGCCGATTTCCTGTAGTCGGTGAAAGCGTGCCGCTGTATTGAGCCTGACACTGAACAGGGGGCTCTCTAAAGCACCAAATAAAACAGCCTCCATATGAACACCCATATCTCACATGTTTGCTTGAGATTCTCAGTGTTGACTTTGTCATGCATTCAGTAAAAACTTTTACTGAATGCATGACTAGTTAAGCATCAAAATGTCACTGGACTTTAACAACTCGAATAAATATCATCGTACAGTATCTCAAACAATGCTGATGCAGTATTATTATTGCTAACTAAAACTGACACCAACATTATTAAAACTGTTTTCATTCATTTAAATAAAACTGAAATAAAATTAAATTAAATGAAATAAAATAAAATAAATAAAAATGACAAAAGCACATTACAAAATTACTCAGTAAAGCTTAATAAAAAAATGGAAATTAGAAATGTTGTCTTTACAACAAACTGAAATGAAAATATTAAAATGACTAAAACTAAGATTAAAATGAAAACTGAAAAAATAAATAAATAAAATAAAATAAAAATAAAAGCTAATTCATATTAATATTACTAACAAATACTAGATATGGAAACAATGTCTAACAAACAATAAATTAATTACATTTACTAAAAAAAAAAAATGAAAAAGACGCATTATTTTATACAGGATTTCTTAAGACTATATGATGAATAGATAGACAGATAGACTGAGACAAACAGATACATTTATATATATATATATATATATATATATATATACACACACACTGTCAAAGGTTTGGACACAGCCTCTAATTTAATGTTTTTTAAAGAAGTCTCTTCTGCTCATCAAGGCTGCATTTATTTGATCAAAAATACAGAAAAAAAAACTGTAACACTGCAAAATGTTATTGCAATATAAAATAATGGTTTTTATTTTAATATACTTTCCAATATAATTTATTCCTGTGATGCAAAGCTGAATTTTCATCAGCTGTTACTCCAGTCTTAAGTGTCACGTTATCCTTCAGAAATCATTCTAATATGCTGATTTATTATTATTATTATCAGTGTTGGAAACATATTTTTTGCAACCTGTGATTCTTTTTTTCATGATTCTTTGAGGAATAACAAGTAAAAAACAACAGCATTTATTCAAAATATAAATCTTTTCTAACAACGTAAATCTATGCTACCACTTTTTATTAATTTAACACATCCTTGGTGAATAAAAGTATTAATTTCTTAAAAAAAAAAAAAGAATAAAAATGTACTGACCCCAAACTTTTGAACAGTAGTGTATATTGTTAGAAAACCTTTCTGTTCTTTTTTTAAACATTTTATTGATTAAAAAATCACAGTTTCCCAAAAAATACTGATAATAAATCAGTATATTAGAATGATTTCTGAAGGATCATGTGACACTAAATGATTCTGAAAATTCAACTTTAGTTAAAGATATAAATTACATTTTAATGTATATTAATATAGAAAAACATTGTTTTGCATCGTAATATTATTTCACAATATTAAATTTTTTTCTATATTTTTGATAAAGTGAAAACAGCCTCGATAAGCATAAGAAACGTCTTTAAAAAACATTAAATGAGAGAGTGTGTCCAAACTTTTGACTGCTAGTGTATATGTAGATGGACAGATAGATAGATAGATAGATAGATAGATAGATAGATAGATAGATAGATAGGTCTGTGTGCTTGTCTCCTTTTGTTTTGAAGCAGAGCCTCTTTAATGGAAGGATGCTCAAAGACATCACAGACAAGCAGAAGACTCATCACACCCCTAGAGACATGATAAAGTGCTCTGGCCCCTGGCAACCAGCCCGACTTATTACAAACACAATGCCGACCACCTGCCATGTGCAGGCTGAGCACGAGCCGTCTGAGGGGCTGTGTTCATTTCTTCAGGCATGTGATCTACCTGCACGCCGCCGTCCAGACCAGAGCCATTCGGTGCCAGCCAATGAGGCGATTAGAGGGTGAACGTGGGCTACAGACGCCACAGAAATCCACTGACCTCAGGATAAACAGAGTGACATTTTCAAAAGAGTGTTTTTACCAGCCGCTCATTGACTCCGACAAATGAGATGAACGTGCCCACACTCGGGAAAAACGCTTGCTCACACTCAATTACAGCAAACCATGGAAACTCCAGACAGACACACTATGGGAGAAAACAAAGGCTTTGCAGAGATGATGTGAATCATAACTAGAGCTTACGCAGCGATGTGTAAAGGGAAATCAGTAATCTGTAAAAGCACTAAAAATGTGCTTGATAAATATATATATATATATATATATATGCATATAAGCAGTGTTGGGGAAAGTTACTTTTAAAAGTAATGCGTTACAATGTTGTGTTACTCCCTAAAAAAGTACCTAATTACGTTACTTAGTTACTTTCTATGGAAAGTAACGCGTTACAATATTGCGTTACTCCCTAAAAAAGTACCTAATTACGTTACTTAGTTACTTTTTATGGAAAGTAATGTTCTACAATATTGCGTTACTCACTAAAAAAGTAACTAATTACGTTACTTAGTTACTTTTTATGGAAAGTAATGTTCTACAATATTGCGTTACTCACTAAAAAAGTAACTAATTACGTTACTTAGTTACTTTTTATGGAAAGTAGTGTGTTACAATATTGCGTTACTCACTAAAAAAGTAACTAATTACGTTACTTAGTTACTTTCTATGGAAAGTAACGCGTTACAATATTGCGTTACTCCCTAAAAAAGTAACTAATTATGTTACTTAGTTACTTTTTATGGAAAGTAATGTTCTACAATATTGCGTTACTCACTAAAAAAGTAACTAATTACGTTACTTAGTTACTTTTTATGGAAAGTAGTGTGTTACAATATTGCGTTACTCACTAAAAAAGTAACTAATTACGTTACTTAGTTACTTTTTATGGAAAGTAGTGTGTTACAATATTGCGTTACTCCCTAAAAAAGTAACTAATTATGTTACTTAGTTACTTTTTATGGAAAGTAATGCGTTACAATATTGCGTTACTCCCTAAAAAAGTAACTAATTACGTTACTTAGTTACTTTTTATGGAAAGTAGTGTGTTACAATATTGCGTTACTCCCTAAAAAAGTAACTAATTATGTTACTTAGTTACTTTTTATGGAAAGTAATGCGTTACAATATTGCGTTACTCCCTAAAATGTAACTAATTACGTTACTAGTAATTCTTTAATCAAGAATGATTTTCTGGACAAGTAAAAATGATTGTTTTGTTTTTTTCTGAAAACAAGTCAAAATTAAGTGTGTTTTTGCTTGAAACAAGTTCTGAAAATAAGAAAATAATTATTTACTTTGCCTTGATAATGAGAATTTCAAAAAGTCTTTGGTTAATAAAATTGGATTAAATATTTAAAGGAAACAAAAACTAACTGGTGTTAGTTTTTTGAAAAAGTAACAAGATATTTTCTTGGAAATTAAAAAGTAATGCGTTACTTTACTAGTTACTTGAAAAAAGTAATATTATTATGTAACTTGCGTTACTTGTAATGCATTACCCCAACACTGCATATAAGTGCATATCCTAAAAAAGTCTTGTAGTGATACACTAAAATTTTGACATAATCTTACTATTTAAAATAACTGTTTTCTATTTGAATATCTTTTAAAATGTAATTTATTCTTGTGATGCAAAGCTGAATTTTCAGCACCATTACTTTGGTCTTCATTGCCACATGATCCTTCAGAAATCATTCTAAAATGCTGATTTGCTCCTCAAAAAACATTATTATGACGCTGACTCACAGCTGACTAGAATTTTTTTTTTTAGGTTTCTTTGGTGAAATCTTTGATTTATCTGAAATAGAAATCTACTGTAACATTATAAAAGTCTTTGTCATCACATTTGATCAATTTAAAGCATCCTTGCTAAATAAAAGTATTCATATCTATAAAAAAATAAAAAAATAAATTACACTGACCCCAAATTGTTAAATGGTATAGTGTATAATGTTAGAAAAGCTTTTTATTTCAGATAAATGCTGGTCTTTGGATCTTTCTATTTCTCAAAGAATCCTGAAAAAAAAAAAATTACTTAACTTTTTAAATATGGTTTTAAATATTGATAATAATAAATGTTTCTTGAACAGCAATTAGAATGATATCTGGAGGATAATGTGAAACTAAAGATTGAAGATACTGAAAATGTAAAATAAACGTAAAATAGAAAATAGTTATTTTAAATAGTACAAATATTTAAACATTTTACTGTTTCTGCTGTACTTTGGCTCAAATAAATGCATGCTTGGTGAGCAGAAGAGACTTTTAAAATGTTAATTATTAATAATTAACATTATTATTATCAAGTATTAAAATAAGCTAGTAATTAATATAAAATTTCTTCTTATAATCAACAATGAAAACATAAATATAATATAATAATATTATTTGTAATTATTAAAATTATTATGAATTATATTATATACATTAGAACTTGTCATTTTAGATCAATGTAATGCATCACTGACAAAAAAAGTATTAATTTACTTTATAATATATGATATTTGCATGGTAGTCCAAGGTGCTTGTAAATACTGTGGTATTCTGTCAAAGTAAACGTCCTGTAGAGTAACATGGTAAATGTTGAAAAACAATGCTTTTGTGGACATGTACTATAGCAATACTATGCTACTTTCATATACAACATGATACTGCATGATCATATTCATACATATCAAGGTACTACAAAGTATTCCATACAATACAAGGCCAAAAACAAAGTAATACCATGGTACTTTTTGTGTAAACAGTGTATATAGTGAGAATAGAATAAACATGCCAGGCCTTAAGCATTTTCAGACGTATACCACAATAGTACCATCCTATTCTTAAAAGTATTTTGGAGTGCAACATAAATGCAGTGCAGTGCCATGGTATATATAATAAAGCATTATTGAATCCAGGTACTTTTTTAAGGGAAAATACATGTTGTGCTAGAAGAGTAAGGATGTGTTTGTGACTGCGGCACCTGAAAATAAAAAAATCATCAAGAGAGCAACAGTGATGCTTCACTGATGGCTTCTTCCAGGCTTTGAACCTAAAAAGTACCAGCTTCAACCATCCTAACAGCAATGAAAGATTTAGAAGCAACAGAAACACCTTTAATCTGCTACCAAACAAAAACCATGAACCAGCAACCGCCTTTTCAATGAAAACAATCATAATGAAACAATCCTCTACCACAACACGAAAATGTTCAAACTTTATGCACATCATCAACAAAAATACTTGGTAAATATAGCTGCAAGCAGCAATTACGGGGCCAAGCACTAGGCAAGGGAAGCATCAATGAGTAACTGAAGCCATTTTAAGGGGATTTTAGTCAAAATGGCTGAAAAAATCATAAAAACACAACCACTAATATGATTTGATCAGTTATCACTTTTGACCACAAGGTGGCACTGTTTCAAAACGTTTTGAGCACTTTCAGCTCATGGTCTCGATGGTACATACAAAGTTTCGTAATGGTACACCAATGCATTGGTAAGAATGTAGTATTTTATATTAAAACACTCTATTGTAGTCAATGGCAATTTCACGTTTTGTTCAATTATAGCGCCACCAAGAGGCACAATCCCACCTAATTCTTTATGTGTCATTAGAGTGTGAACATACATATGTGTACCAAATTTGGTGAAAATATCTCATTTTGTTTTGGAGTTATAGACATTTTTATATATGATAAGGGGAACAATGGCCGATAGCTGACTTTGTTTGCATTTTTATGCCACTTACTATCAATACGTTGGCAATTGGGCATTAGCGAATAGCCAGCATGCTATGTTTTCAAATTTTCAACGGTGGTTTTGTGTCGATCAGAGTAACGGTTTCTAAGATATTGGCAAATGTTTTTTAAGCGCTAAAATGCAACGTTGCACAAACCATAAGGCAAAACCTGGCATGTTTGGTATCGCTGGACTTGGCAAGGATTCAGGAGTCTAAAAAGGTGACTGCCATGAAAAGAAGTCAACCACACCAAAAGTTCTAAGCATGTGACTATTTGATTTTAACAGTAAATGGCACTGGCTCAAAACTTCTTAGGGCATTGTGCTGATGACCCATACCAAATTTTGCATTTTGTACCGAATTTAGTTTCTCCTGACCACTAGGTGGCAGTGCGCCAAAACACTGCAGGTTACCTCAGGTCATGATTGTTAAAACACACACCAAGTTTGGTCTTAATACACCAAACCTTTGCAGAGATATAGCCTCACATCCATTTTTGTGTGCTTTTCGTAGAATTCGTTTGCGCGTTATTCGAGAACGGTTTGAATACTCAACTTGAATTCCATAACTTGGAACCAGCATGGTCTGAAGATGATCTGAGACAATTTTGGTGAAAATCAGACAAACTATCTAGGATGAGTTTGAAAAAGTAGGTTTTTCAAACAATTCAAAATAGAAAAAAAATAAACCTTATGATTTTTGAATTTTGGTGTTAATTTGTTATTAGCATAAACATGAGTGAAACATTGGTGAAAAGTGGTGGTGGTTTGAGTTGGAGACTCCAAATTTGCTATAGTTAATGTTGAGACTGTCCTCTAACAGTGTGCCAAATTTTATGAATTTCCCGCAATGGCAGAAGAAACAGAAGAAGAAGAAGTACGCCAATGGATACAATATGTGCCTCTGCACCTTTGGTGCTTGGCCCCTAATCGCCATGATAAAACACACAAATATCATGTTTTTGGACATTTACTATAGTAACATTATGATATACCATGGTACTGAAAGATTAAAATCCATGTAGTCATAGAATACCATAGTATTTCAATAGTAAAAGACCAAAAACATGAAAGTAGCAAAGTACAGGTCTAAAAAAACAGGCAATACAATGTTACTTTGTGTGCATGCCAAATAATGCAACAACCCTCTAACATCACAAAAATATTCAAACTTCATAAACAAAAAGACTTGGTATTACTATGATAAAATGTACAAATATCATGTTTGCTTGACGTACTATGGTAATAGCGTAATACTGCAATGATAAATGTCCAAAAACATGACATTAACACAGCACATGTCCAAAAAAATCATGGTAATACCATGTTGCTTTATGCCAAATAAAACAATCATATTGCAACAGAATGATTTCAACTTTAAGCAGTGGGATATTCATTAATCGCACACTCGACTGAAATAAAAAGCTGCAAACAGTTGGCGAACTTTTGTCACTTCAAAGTAACCGCAACAGAAAGAAGGAATGGTGTGAAACAGAGGGTCTCAATTATTCAGCGGTCCTCGGTCCTGCTCCGACCCAATTTACACTTTTGAGAAACAGGCTGTTTAAATAAGAAGTTGTTAGGTTGTTAGAGCTGATGCAAGAAAAGCACTCTGATTAAAGAGTCGAGAAGTACATACAGACAACAAAAGAAGAATAAAAGACGCTGAGTTAGAGACAATCACGAAACAGACAGACTTTATAAGACTCCTACCTGCAGGGCCCCAGTCACACAACCAAGCACAAATGAGTCTTGCTGCCATTATTCCTAGTTTATATAGTTTATTACTATATACTGTATATCTATGTAATGTTGTAATGTTAATGTTATAGGTCAGGGGTCGGCAACCTCTTTGGCATGATGTGCCATTTTTAATTTTTCTAGTTAACCACTGTGCCAATACACCCCAACCCACTCTTTTTTTTAATTGCTTGCTTTATACAGTACATTAACATTTTCAAATGATAAGTTTAAAAAAAAAAAAAAAAACAATATTTGATTTTCTTGCAAAGAGTTTCTTAAGGTTTTTGTTGTTGTTGTTGTTTTTACTTTTCAAAACATCTTTTCTCATAAAAACGTCTTTTCTAGTAAAAACAACATCTTTTCTCGTAAAAACTAAATCTTTTCTAGTTAAAACTACATCTTTTCTAGTAAAAACGACATATTTTCTAGTTAAAACTACATCTTTTCTAGTAAAAACAACATCTTTTCTCATAAAAACTACATCTTTCCCATAAAAACTACATCTTTTCTAGTAAAACAACATCTTTTCTCATAAAAACTACATCTTTCTCATAAAAACAACATCTTTTCTAGTAAAAACCACATCTTTTCTAGTAAAAAACTACAACTTTTCTCATAAAAACAACAACTTTCTAGTAAAACAACATCTTTTCTCATGAAAAGAACTTTTCTCATAAAAACAACATCTTTTCTAGTAAAAACTACATCTTTTCTCATAAAAACTACACGTTTCCCATAAAAACTACACCTTTTCTAGTAAAAACCACATCTTTTCTAGTAAAAAACTACAACTTTTCTCATAAAAACAACAACTTTCTAGTAAAACAACATCTTTTCTCATGAAAAGAACTTTTCTCATAAAAACAACATCTTTTCTAGTAAAAAACTACATCTTTTCTCATAAAAACTACACGTTTCCCATAAAAACTACACCTTTTCTAGTAAAAACTACATCTTTTCTCATAAATCAACTTTTCTCATAAAAACAACATCTTTTCTAGTAAAAACGACATCTTTGCTCATAAAAACAACATCTTTTCTAGTGAAAACTACATCTTTTTCTCATAAAAACAACATCTTTTCTAGTAAAAACAACATATTTTCTTGTTAAAACATAATATTTTCTCATAAAAACTACATCTTTTCTAGTAAAAACTACATCTTTTCTAGTAAAAAGTACATTTTTTCTCATAAAAACATCTTTTCTAGTAAAAACAACATCTTTTCTCATAAAAACAACATCTTTTCTATTAAAAACTACATCTTTTCTAGTAAAAACAATATTTTCTTGTAAAAACAACATTTTCTCATAAAAGTGACATCATGCCATTAAAACATCTTTTCTTGTAAAAACGTTCCTTTACTTGTAAAAACTGCATATTTTCTCATAAAAACATATTTTCTCATTCAAACGTCATCTTTTCTCATTTAAACATCATCTTTTCTCATAAAAAAATGACAATTTATAGCTCCTAACAGGCTGTGTGACTACAAGAAATTATTATTTCAAAATGAATGCAATTTTCTCTATATGTGACCCTGGACCACAAAACCAGTCGTAAGTGTCAATTTTTCAAAACTGAGATTTATATATCATCTGAAAGTTGAATAAATAAGCTTAGCTGAGATACGACTATTTGAAAATCTGGAATCTAAAGGTGCAAAAAAAAAATCAAATATTGAGAAAAATCACCTTTAAAGTTCTTAGCAATGCATATGATACATTTATGATAGGAAATTTACAAAAACGCCTTAAAGGAACATGATCTTTACTTAATATCCTAATGATTTTCGTCATAAAAGAAAAATCTATAATTCTGACCCATGCAATGTATTTTTGGCTATTGCTGCAAATATACCCCAGCGACTTAAGACTGGTTTTGTGGTGCAGGGTCACATATTGCTCGCGTGCCATTGATTGCCGACCCCTGTTATAGATTATCGTAGGTTGTTTCATTATGGGCCTCTGTTCCACTATTAGCCCCTGTGCGACGCCCCTGCATACCTGTCTGGCTGAGCTGCGAGGCGCTGCGGCTCTTTCGGCTCAACCCCACGACTGCCGCCATTTTGGCTCCGATGCTGGAGCGCCGTTTCTTGTCGACGGTTCCCACCAGGCCCACGGCCGTATCCGACTGGCTGCCGTCGGTCTTCTCCAGACTGCACATGTCGCCCCCGATGCTGGTGCTCTTGGTCATGTTGCCCCCGGCCGCCGTTCCCATTTGCCTGTTTTTCATTTTGGACGTAAATTCACTGTCAGTGGCGGCCCGCAGAGGACAGACGTCAAGAGAAGAGGAGGAGGAGCGGCGGAGGGGAAGAGTAGAGGATGGATGGACGGACGGATGGACGGACGGACGGACGGATGGATGGATGGATGGATGATGGAGGAAAGAAAGGAGAGAGTTAGGTAAGTGGAGGGAGAGGGGGAGCGGAGATTCAGGTCAGAGGTTAAAGGGTTTAGGCCTCCAATCAGATCAGGTGCTTCACAGTAAGGCTTTTCTAAGTGTTAAGGTTTAGTAGTCCAACTACAAGTAAACGAAGTAAAACGAAGAACAGGGGATATTCTAGGATCTATCTACAATGTTGAACAATCATCGCTAGCTCTTATGGTGACACACACATTTTTTGTAATACTTATTTATATTTTGTCATTTTAACCACATCTTTTCATGTAATAATTAGATGTTTTCTCGTTAAAACGTCATCTTTTCTCATAAAAACATATTTTCTAGTAAAAACGACATATTTCCTAGTAAAAACAACGTTTTTCTCGTAAAAACTAAATCATTATCTCGTTAAAATGTCATCTTTTCTCGTAAAAACATCTTTTCTAGTAGACAACATCTTTTCTCATAAAAATAAAACGTTTTTTTTCGGAAAAATTATATCATCTCATTAAAACGTCATCTTTTCTCATAAAAACCATCTTTTCTAGTAAAAACTACATCTTTCACTACAAACTACATCATTATCTCGTTAAAACATCTTTTCTCATAAAAACAGCGTATTTTCTCATTAAAATGACATCATCTCGTTAAAACGTCATCTTTTCTCAAAAAAAAAAAATTCTAGTAAAAACTACATCTTTTCTCGTTAAAATGCCATCTTTTCTAATAAACAACATTTTTTCTTGTAAAAACAAAATTATCTTGTTAAAACATCTTTTCTTGTAAAAACATCATCTTTTCTCGTAAAAACGACATCTTTCCTAATAAAAACAACATCTTTTTCTCGTAAAAAAAAAAATTCATTATCTCGTTAAAACATCATCTTTTCTCATAAAAACTGCATATTTTCTCATAAAAAATGACATAATCTTGTTAAAATGTCATATTTTCTAGTAAAAACCATCTTTTCTAGTAAAAACGAAATCATTATCTAGTTAAAACATCATCTTTTCTCGTAAAAACAACATCTTTTCTCGTAAAAACTAATCTTTTTTCGTAAAAATTACATCATCTCATTAAAACGTCATCTTTTCTCATAAAAACAACATCTTTTCTCATAAAAACAACATCATCTCGTTAAAACATCTTTTCTTGTAAAAACAGCATATTTTCTCATAAAAAACATTTTCTCATGAAAACGACATCATTATCTTGTTAAAACGTCATCTTTTCTCATTAAAACGACCTCTTTTCTCGTAAAAATGACATAATTCTCTTGTTAAAACTACATATTTTTCTCTTAATAATGACATACAGTCATGGCCAAAAATACCGGCACAATTCTGTAAGAAAATGCAACCCTTCTCAGAAAATTGTTGCGGTTCAAATGTTTTGGTACTCACATGTTTATTTTTTTTTTTTTTGTTGTTTGTTTGTTTGTATTGGAACAACACACACACAAAAAGTCTGATACAATTCCACACAGAACCCAAAAAAATGCACTGGACAAAAGCATTGTCAGCCTTAATTTTATATTTGGTAGCACCCCCTTTGGACAAAATAACTGAAATCAAAGGCTTCCTGTAAGCATGAATGAGTTTCTTCCACCTCTCTACTGGAATTTTGGTCCACTCTTCTTTTGCAAACTGCTGCAGTCATTCAGTTTTGAAGGATGTTGTTTGAGATCTCTCCACAGCTGTTCATGGGATTCAGATCTGGACTCATTGCTGGCCATTTCACAACTCTCCAGCGCTTTGTTTGTAACCATTTCTGAGTGCTTTTTGAGGTGTGTTTGGGGTCATTGTCCTGCTGGAAGACCCATGACCTCTGGTGGAGACACAGCTTTCTGACACTGGCCACTAAAATGTCTTTGGTAATCATCAGATTTGATGATACTGTTCACACAGTCAAGGCACCAGCAAACCCCAAAACATGTTTGACTGTAGGAACTGTGTTCTTTTCTTTTTCTGTAAACAGTGCCATGATGTCCTTTACCAAAGCTCTACTCTTGTCTCATCTGTCCACAGTACGTTCTCCCAGAAGGATTGTGGTTTTGTCAAACTCCAGTCTTGTTTTTGATGTCTTTGTGTCAGCAGTGGTGTCCTTTTCATGTGATGGTGAGGGATAGTGTGAGCTGACACTGTTGTACTGTATCTGCAGATCAGCTTCAATTTGTTTGGAAGTTAATCTGGGTTCTTTATTCACCATTTGAACAATCCTTTGTTGTAATTTTTCATTAATTTTGCTTATCTGCACCAGTGCCATGGGCTGTAAAGCTCTTGATGATATTGCACACAGTGGACCCAGGAACATTAAGATCTCTGGAGATGGACTTGTAGCCCTAAGATTGTCCATGTATTTCTCTCAAATCCACAGACAACTCTTTCCACTTCTTTCTTTTCTCCATGCTCAGTGTGACACACAACACAAAGGTTGAGTCAACTTTTCTCCATTTGAACTGGTTGCAAGTGTGATTACTATATCGCCCACAGCTGTGTCCAAATACAAATGACAGGAGCATCACATGCTTGAAAAGCAATTATTTCTTACAGTTTTGACAAAGTGCCAATCATTTTGTCCAGTCCCAGTTTGGCTTTTCTTCTGTTTATTTTTGTGTTGTTCCAGTGCAAACAAAAACAATAAGCATGTGAATACCAAAACATTTGAAATTGGAATATTTTTCTTAGAGAAGTATTTTCCGACAGAATGGCAAAGGTGCCAATATTTTTGGCCATGACTGTATAAAACGCTATGATATATATATATATAGAGAGAGAGAGAGAGAGAGAGAGAGAGATTTTTTTAAATGTACTATAAAATAATTGTATTTTTATTTCATATAAACTTTAATGTTAAAATATTATAGCATTATCACAATATTTTTTTTAATAAAAAATAATTAACAAAAAAAAAATTAAATAAAGTGCAATAAAACTATTATTACTATTATATATTGTTATATTTAATGTCTCACACTATGTGCAGTCCAATATATATATATATATATATATTTTTTTTTTTTTTTTTTTACAAATAATACAAAATAATAAAAAGACCAAATACAATAAAACTAATCATAATCATAAAATCATTATGAAGAGAATACTTTGTTTCTGTATGCATATAGTACCTGGATGACTATGTATATATAGTACTTTGTTTGCCAAAATGTTCAGTATATAACAATGAACTGTTATAACTTATTTAAAAATACAAAATACTTTGTTTTAGACAAAAACTGAACAGTGCTACCAGCTGAATTAAACATGCAGCATAGTGAAATCAAGTCACCTTTTAGCATTCTATTATTTGAAATGTTTTCATGTGAAAAATTCAAAAATATAAAATATATCAAATTATATTATAATAAAATATATATTTTTTTATGTTATTAATTTTAACAATACACTATATTACATATAAAAATAGTGTGCAGTATTTAGTGTATACTTGACTCACAATCAGGCCAGCAAAAACACGACTGACAATAAAAAACAACAAAAGCAAACAGAAAATAGAGTGATTTATAGATTACTATGTGGCATACTTTAAATAAATAACTAATTATACACATTTTTATCAGGAGAGTGCTGCATAGGAAGCAATGTTGTACACATAAGCAATATTTATGGAATAAAAATACATAATATGCATGCTGAAAACACATTTATAGCTGCTTGCCTGGTCATCTAGAATAAACCTGAGCTGTCTAGCAGCTCACTGTGATTCATTTAAGAGTCATAGCTCACACGCTTCCCACAAACTGTTCCTAAAAAAGCATAAAAACTCGCACCAGTTCACCTGATATGAACATCTCATGCATGAAGCATTCAGTGAAATGACTGAGTTTGACTTGTTAAGTTCACTCACTCAGCACTGAAATGCATTGCACACTGCTCTATATATCACAAAGGCTGGTCTATTTTTCTTTCAGCATGACAAAAAAAAAATGAGGACACGTGTAAAAAGATTAAATTAGCATCTCGCGCGGCTGTGAGCGAACCGTGAAGCGAAGAGACAAATGACTTCCTGGACAAAGGATCCTAATGAAATCTTAATGATTATAAATGTGTTTAAATGATACACGTGCGGCCATAGGTCTGTTCTTCTTCATCATCAATGCAATCACAGTCAGAGAAACATGGGACCGAAATCAATGAGCTCTGACAACATGTTCTTCAATTACTACAATTAGCCTTTTAGAAATACAGCCTTGTCCAGAAGCCCTTTCTGCTCAAATACAGCCAAGCCGCATCAATCAGTCTGTAATCTGGTAATCTTAGATCCTCAAACATTTGGGACCGATATATTTCACGAGAAACAGTAGTATCGGTATAGATCAGCACTACACAATCTATAGCATTGAACTCCCCTCTTTCAGTCAATACATTGAGAAATCACACCAAATAAATCACATAAGAAATCTTCAACCGAATAGAATTTGTCAAAACCACTAACAATGTCTCAAAATGTGCTCGGATTTGCCAAGGCAACAAAAAGTGCAATGAAAAGTCATCTTAATGTGACCCTGGATTACAAAACCAGTCTTAAGTAGCACAGGTATATTTGTAGCAATAGCCAAAAATATATTGTATGGGTCAAAATGATGCCAAAAATCATTAGGATATTAAGTAAAGATCATGTTCCATGAAGATATTTTGTACATTTCCTACTGTAAATATATCAAAACTGGTAATATGCATTCATTTGGACAACTTTAATGGCGATTTTCTTAGTATTTAGAAACACAAAAAGTGTTTTCTCGGACATGCTGTGACTAACAATAGAATCTTAAAATATAGCTGCAAGCAGCAATTACGGGGCCAAGCTCAAGACCAACTCAGCAATGAGTAATTAAAGCCATTTTAAGGTGATTTTAGTCAAAATGGCTCAAAAATCATGAAAACAACCACTAGTAATATGATTTGATTGGTTATCACTTTTGACCACAAGGTGGCACTGTCTTTTGGACATATTCCAAAATGTCCACCCTGCCGGTATTCCAAAATGTCCACCCTGTCGGTATTCCAAAATGTATACCCTGACATTATTCTAAAATGTCCACCCTGACGTTATTCCAAAATGTCCACCCTATCGTTATTCCAAAATGTCTACCCTGTCGGTATTCCAAAATGTCCACCCTGTCGGTATTCCAAAATGTATACCCTGACATTATTCTAAAATGTCCACCCTGTCGTTATTCTAAAATGTCCACCCTATCGTTATTCCAAAATGTCCACCCTGTCGTTATTCTAAAATGTCCACCCTGTCGGTATTCCAAAATGTATACCCTGACATTATTCTAAAATGTCCACCCTGTCGTTATTCTAAAATGTCCACCCTGTCGTTATTCCAAAATGTCCACCCTGTCGTTATTCTAAAATGTCCACCCTATCGTTATTCCAAAATGTCCACCCTGTCGTTATTCTAAAATGTCCACCCTGTCGGTATTCCAAAATGTATACCCTGACATTATTCTAAAATGTCCACCCTGTCGTTATTCCAAAATGTCCACCCTGACATTATTCTAAAATGTCCACCCTGTCGGTATTCCAAAATGTATACCCTGACATTATTCTAAAATGTCCACCCTGTCGTTATTCTAAAATATCCACCCTGTCGGTATTCCAAAATGTCCACCGACATTATTCTAAAATGTCCACCCTGTCTGTATTCCAAAATGTCCACCGTCGGTATTCCAAAATGTCCACCCTGTCGTTATTCCAAAATGTCCACCCTGACGTTATTCCAAAATGTCCACCCTGTCGTTATTCCAAAATGTCCACCCTGTCGGTATTCCAAAATGTCCACCCTGTCGGTATTCCAAAATGTATACCCTGACATTATTCTAAAATGTCCACCCTGTCGTTATTCTAAAATGTCCACCCTATCGTTATTCCAAAATGTCCACCCTGTCGTTATTCTAAAATGTCCACCCTGTCGGTATTCCAAAATGTATACCCTGACATTATTCTAAAATGTCCACCCTGTCGTTATTCTAAAATGTCCACCCTGTCGTTATTCCAAAATGTCCACCCTGTCGGTATTCTAAAATGTCCACCCTATCGTTATTCCAAAATGTCCACCCTGTCGTTATTCTAAAATGTCCACCCTGTCGGTATTCCAAAATGTATACCCTGACATTATTCTAAAATGTCCACCCTGTCGTTATTCCAAAATGTCCACCCTGACATTATTCTAAAATGTCCACCCTGTCGGTATTCCAAAATGTATACCCTGACATTATTCTAAAACGTCCACCCTATCGTTATTCTAAAATATCCACCCTGTCGGTATTCCAAAATGTCCACCGACATTATTCTAAAATGTCCACCCTGTCTGTATTCCAAAATGTCCACCGTCGGTATTCCAAAATGTCCACCCTGTCGTTATTCCAAAATGTCCACCCTGTCGTTATTCCAAAATGTCCACCGCCGTTATTCTAAAATGTCCACCCTGTTGTTATTCTAAAATGTCCACTCTGACGTTATTCCAATATATCCACCATTATTCAAAAATGTCCCACTTGTCCTGTCAGCCACTCATAGCATTCATTTGTAGTTAATATTGCTAAAAACTAAAATGAATGGGGGAGGGGGATATCAATGTGACTGAGAAAGTATATATATCATTATATTATATTATATTATATTATATATATGTTTCAGTCATATTTTGTCATGGTTTGTGTGTTTTGCTTTATGTGTCCACCCCATTGTTTGCTGGTCCACCCTGTCATCTTAATATTTTGAAACAATATTTTAAATAATAATTGAATCATATTTATATAATCCAGTGTGTTTAATAGCTAGCTATAACACAGTTTTCTTCAAATAAGAAAAAAATGCATGTGCAATTATGGGAGTTTCTTTTAAAATCTTTTGTTTATTTATAATTTGAAAGCAAACAAATAACCCTGTTTAGGAAAGGGACATCACACCTTTCAGAAAATAGCATTTGCATCTTAAAATTGCAATTAAAATGTTTTTAACATTAATATATATGTCCATTACAGGGTGGACATATTTTAGTGATTAAGCTTCAAATAATGGCCCATAATTATCTCTTCTAAAGAAATGTGCGGGAGCTCAGCTAATATGTTTTTATAGTACTTGAGTGACACAACATAAAACGAATGGGAAATTAAGACTAAAAGTTTTGTGAGGCTTGAAAGGTGATATTGACCAAGCAAATAAAATGATAATGTGAGAAATTTTGAAGGTGTCAGAATAAATGTAGTTTTGACTAATTCAGATTATCAACATGAGTTTATTCAGTTTAA